>PVJI01013411.1:0-47885 GCA_004026765.1 Micronycteris hirsuta
AAAAGGAGATTTCCGAGGAAAAGTTGCAATAAAGATTTTGAGAAGGGTAGTAGCTCAATTTGGATAGTAAAGACTCTCTGGAAAGGTACGTCATTATTTTCATCAACAGGACTCAAATGTAGGTAAAAATTAACCAGAGAAGCCCTGTCCTCAGGCTCATAACCCATGAGCTACCAAACAGCCTTCTCTATTGGCTACTTTTACAGAAACAATATCTACTTAACTGTCTAACTCCTACTTTTCATTTTTACCCCTGTCACAGAGACATTAAATTCTCACTAAATAGCCATGTGCTCTCTCTCCTTTCTCAGATTCCTGTGCAGTTAGACTGGAGCCACATGACAAGTTCTGACCAATGGAACGACTCACACTGTGGTATAAGGAAATCAAGATAAATCTTGATTTAAGCCACTGAGTTTGGGGCTTTATTTGTTACCACAGCTGAGCTTTCTTGCCTAAAACCTTGTAACTACACAGAGGATGGTAATGGTTGGCCTGGTCTAGTGAAACAATCAGGGGCTTCACAGGCACCCCAACTTGGGTGAAGTCGGTGACAAGCTCAGAGGCAGCTCACCAGAGTCATACACAGTCTACAGATCTCAGAAGAGACCCATCCTCTTCCTCCTGTGAGAACAAACCTAGTGCTCCTGGAGACAGGGAGAGGGAACCGATGCCTTCCTTGGGGTCCCCCACGGGCGGACACAGGCTGACCACAGGCTGCAAGGGTTTTCCTTCAACAGAAGGCATGTAGCCTTCCAGCCCATCTGCTCTGTCATGTCCAAAGAGGACTTCCAAGAAAACAAATTGTGCTGCTTCTTCCTTTAAAAAAAAAAAAAAACAGACAGGGAACGTGTATAAAGGACACAGGAACAAAGCCAAAGCGGGTAGGATTGAGGGTGGGAGGTGAGGAGAAGTGGGGTGGGGGCGGTTTGGTGGGGGGAAATGGAGACATCTGTACTTGAACAACAAAAAAAAATTAATTAGTTAAAAAGACAGACGTAAGAAAAAATAAAACATAAAAAAATACGTAACACACAGACATAAGCAATGGATAAATAAACTGTGGTACAGCAAAACAAAGATTACTCAGCACTCAAAGGAACTGAACTATTAAACCATGAAAAGACATGGAGGAACTTTAAAGGCATATTGCTAAGTGAAAGAAGCAATCTGAGAAGCCTCGGTTCCATCGGATGCCTAGGGCTGGGGAAGGCAGAACTATGGAGACAATAAAAAGACCAGGGGTCCCCAGTGCGGGGCGGGGCGGGGGGGGAGGGGCGGATGGCTGAACAAAGCACAGAGGATTGTAGGGCAGTAAAAATAGTCTGTATGATGTTATAATGATGGAGACATGTCATTGTACATCTGTCCAAACCCATAGAATGTACAACACCGAGAGTGAACCCCAAGGTAAACTGTGGCCTTCAGGTGATTATGATGTGTCCAAACAGGTTCCTCATTGTAACAGATGACCACTCCAGGGGGAGCGAGATGTGGATACTGGGGGGAAGCTCTGCACGTGTGGGGGCAGGTGGTATATGGGAAATTTCTGTGCCTTCTCAGTTTTGCTGTAAACCTGAAACTGCTATAAAAATGAAGTCTTTATTTTTTTTAAAAGACATTAGATTAATATTAGAGTCAAAGGGAAAACCCTTTTCCACTGGTTGTACTCTAATTACCCAATGTCACCTCAACGGACCATCTTTCTGTAGCCTTCCAGGCTGTTCTATGCATTCACAGACACATTAAGGAACATAGTTTTGCTTTGGGTCTTTGGTATATCTTTGGTCTTAAAGCACAAACAAGCCAAACAGCACGTATTGTTCTGCCCTGGGGATTTTTGTTGTTATTGTTTTTTGGCGGGGACTACTTTTCTCTTTTGACTTTTTGACTTTTTCTTTCTTTTTTTTTATTTTACTTTTGTTCTAGACCTTTTCTTTTTGACTTTTCATTTTTCACTTCTGACCTTTTTCAATACACATGTGGCCAACCTCATGCCTCTTCATTGCTATGCAGTTCTCTCTGGTATGAAGGTACCATAATTTCTATAACCATCTCCCTTTTCATGGATACATAGGGTGTTTTGCAGCTATAATGAACATGCTTGAAACACTCTCGGTGCACCCAGGCCAGCATTTCTCTAGGATAGACACCTGGAAGGGAGCTATCTGGGCCAGAGTGCTCTCCAAAGTTGCCACGCCAACTTATATTCTCACCAATATTACATAACTTTCTCTGCTTTCTGTACTTCTTTTCTTTCTGATGAGTGTGGCAACTTAGAGATCGAAGCATCTTATGGTAACAAGCGTATGATATTTACTTATTTCACTGGGTGCGCATTAGCTCATGGGCCCTGGGCCCAACTGGGCAGAACTTTTTCAGTATTGACAGAGGAGCTTTTTATTTCTTCTAGGGAACAGCGGCCTCTAGGTCTGCACTACACATTTGAGAGTCATGGTGCTGGGGTCCCGTCACCCAGACATATGGAAGTCAAAAGGCAGTGGTCCGGGACCGGGGGACGGGAGTGAGTCACTCACTGGGGAGGAGCCGAACACTCGGCACTCAAGGTAAATGAGATTGAACACAAGATTTTTATAAATCAAAATTAATGCAAAAAAACCCACCCAGGATAAACAAAACCCACATTTCAGTCAAAGACAGGATCGCTGTTGCTGATTTTTTCCATTGGCCCCAGGCTTCAGTATGTCTCAGCACAGTACAGGGCAGGGTCGGTCGCTCATCATTTTGAGCAGGGCTGAGAGACTTCTAGACTCACAGACACACACACCCCTTAAAGTCCCTGCCTGTGTGACTCTGGGGAAGTTGCCGAACCTCTCTGAGACTCAGTTTCACCGTTTGTGAGCTGTCAAGGATTGAAGGAAATGAAAGGTGTGAAATAGTGGATTTTCAATAAACAGCTACCACCACCTATACTAGTACTAGTACTAGGCAACCTCGCTGGTTGCTGGTTGCTGGTTCTACTTTCATCCTTGAGCCTGGTTTGGTCTCTAACCTTTTTCCTGGTGACCAGGTGACTTCTGTATGGACGCAGGACTGCCAGTAGGAGGAAATTAACATTTACTGGGCACTTATTTTGAACCATGTTCTGGGCTAGGCACTTTCATGCATTACCTCTGCACAGTAACCCTTTGACATACATTGATGAGCAAACCAAAGCTCAGAGAGGTTCAGTGACTTGCCCAAGGTCACAGGGCAAGTTGATAGCTGAGCTGGGCTTTGGACTGAGTTCTCTTCATATGCAAATATACAGTCCACTGTTTATGTCCCTCTGGGCAGTACCAGTAGGAAAAATAAAAGAGCCTATTTTGAATACAAATCCAAGGTATTTTTACCTTGAATACAAATACAAATACAAATCCCTTAAACTCCCTACCTGCCTGTCATATAAACTAAAAACAAGTTTGTTTCCTGACTCAGCCCAGAGCTAGTGCCTGGAAGGGTGCTGGGCCTCTTGCCGAAGCCCCAGAACACCCCTGATTCTCTCTCCTGAAGGCAGATCAACTGCCCCTCCATCTTTCCACCACCTCTACCCTCCCAGCTCCACACACCACCCACCCCCACCCAGGTAACATCCCCTTAGCCTTCTTGACAACAAGGTAGGGCAACGAAACAACACAATTTTGTTCACCTTCCCCCTGGCCTGCTTCTGGACCAGTCACTCCTTGCTCTGGGCTTTGCTGCCCAGGCTCTGCAGGCTGGTAAGCCCACAAAAGAAGACTGGGGTGGGGTGAGGGGGGGTGGCGGTCAGCCGTGCAAAATGAGGGTTTTCAGAAGCACTCTTGGCTCCTGCACTTAGAACTTTTGGACACCTCCAGGGGCTCAGCAGCCACACTCGGCTCTGCTTGATGCGGGGCTGAAGTCCTCCTGACCACAGCATGCCAGGCCGCGGTGGCAAGTTAGTGCCTGGGGAGGTGAGGAAGGGGAGGGAAGGGGCTTTCTTCCCAGAGGGTCACCCCATTGTCAGATTCCTTTCCTGGAATCTGTTCCTGCCTTCCCGGTCCTTCTTTCCAGCTTCCCTTCCCGAACGGTGTCTGCCATCACTGGGAGACTCACGGCTCGCTGTCTCCATGAATTCACAAATCACCTTCCTGTCTTCTCTTGGCAGGGGCAGGGGGCATAAGGAGGGGCAGGAATCAATAACCCCATTTTCTGTCACGCACCCCCTCCTCACTCCGGTCACCACCCAGGGCCAGGAACCTTAGCAGGCTGAGCTCACACAAAATGTCATTTGTCCAACCTGCCAAGAGATCTTAGCATTGATATGCCCTCTAGTGGATTTTGAACAACAACAAAAGCACATACAAGCAGAGTCACACCCGCACAGAACAATGATGGATGAACTCCTCCAGGGAAGCCAGTCCCCCAGCCAAGCACAGCTGCTGCACCCTGACCAGTGGGCTGGCCATTCGGGGCCAGCCATTGCCATTAACAGAGAGCACGTCCCCGGGAACTGATTGCATAGGTCCAGGCTGGAAGTACGGACCCTCCCCACCCCATGTCCTATGCCTCAAGGTTCAGCTCGTCTCTCATCTCATCACCACCTCTCCTAGCCACTGTAGAAATGACACTTTGTGCTCAGTCCCCTTCTCCCTACCCCATGTCACTTGGTACTGGCTCCTAGGAGAGTTGCTATACCTGGGGGTGAGAGTCCTCTTACTGCCTCTCTCAGAGGTTCTCACCTGCAGCTCCACTGACGCTGGGGTCCAGGTCATCCTTTGCTGCGGGGGAGACTGTCCTGTGCAGTGTGCGCCGTGGGACGAGTGGTGGCATCCCCGGGCCCTACTCACTAGACGCCGGTGGCACTCCTCCATTTGTGACCATCAAAAATGTCTTCGGACATTGCTAAGTGTCCCTAGGGAGACAGTAAAATGGCCTCTGGTTGGGGCCTGTTGATCTGCCTAGAACTTTCTGTGGGCCTGGAGTAGGATGTGGGGATGCAGGAGGCCTTCCACCACACCTATGAGATCAGAGACCAGTCATTTATGTCTCTGTGGTAGAAGGTCTCTTAGGCTTTCATGAGTCCTGTGAAAGTGTCCCCTCTGCAGGCAGGATCAGTCCCATTGGCTTCTGCATTCCATTGGCCTGCCAAGATAGGGCAAGGCACGTGGGGTGGGAGGCAGAGGCTGTATGAGGGGGCAGGGCAGAAAGAGGGGTGCTGGAAAGGGAGGGGGAGAAAGAGGGTTCCATGCACTACCTGTCTCTATCTCACTCCACCCTTCCAGGGTCCCGATAATAAACACCAACAACGTGGGGGCCTTACTACACACAGGCACGTTGCTGAGTGCTTTCCACAGATCACCCCTGTGGGGGAAATGTGCGTCCTCAGTTCGCGGATGAGGTCAGTAAGGCTTGGAGAAGGTCAGTCACTTGCCTAGGACTTCCTAGCCACGTGTCGCCAGAACACTAAATACACCGAGGGTAGGTATTTCCGCAGGTGCAAAATCAGGTAAGTCCTTGGCCTAATTTCAGATTTTACTCCAGGGCTGACCCAACTGGAGCACGGAGCTGAAGTGCCCTAGATTAATTATCTCCTAATTACCCAGGTCCTTGGTAAATGAGCTGTGGCTGTTTCTCCCTCACAGAGCCCGTCAGCCTGGGAGCCTGTCATGCCCTGGAGGACAGGGACTCTCCCTTTATCAGGCATATCTGCAGGATACCCAGCTCCCGGCTCCTCCGTGTAGCCTGGAAGACTGACTTGGACGCCAAGGAGAGCACGGCAGGCCCTACCCCACTGTCCTCCTCCTCACAGGGGCCGCCTCCTCAGTCAGGGCCCAGCTGGCAGTGAGGTGTGAGGAGCCCAATGCTGAGCCCAGCACCCCGGGGCCTGGGTGTGGCCCCCAGTCTTCTGAGTGGCCTTGGCAAAGTCATTCCCTTCTCTGGGTCTCGGCTGCCCTATCACGCAACCAAAGCCAGGCCCTGCCCTCTGATCTTCCCCAGAGAAGTGCAGAGCACATGGTTACCCAGGGCTGCTCTCCTCCACTGGCCATTTAGTAAAAATCACCTACCACCAAGCTCCTGAGAGGCCCTGACCAGCGAAGGAGGCCAGGGTCACCACTCCCGGCAGCTGCTCTCCAAGTTGGCTTTGCATGTTAGCCTTCTTCCTTTGGCAACCTTGGCCAAAAACAGTGGAGCAGGAAAGGGCTCTGAGCAGGCCTGGGAGGGAAGATTCTCCATCACTCCGGCACGTCTACCCTGCACTTGAGAAACCACACACGGGACATGACTGATGGCCCAGCCTGGCTCCAACAAAATACACTGATTTCCAAAGAAGAAGTGGGAGACGCAGTTGTGAGGTTTCTAACCTTCCAACTCCTGCCTCGGCTTCCCATCCCTCTGCCTCAATGTGCCCCAGAAAGGTGAGTGTCAGGAGTCTAGGGGAAGGAAGGCCACAGGAAAGCAGGGAGGGAGGGAGAGCGGGAGATACTTAAGGTGCAGGGTCCGTGTGGGCAGAGGGATGTGCGGGCTGCTCCGGGTGCTGGAATTGGGGGGCAAACACTGAAATACACGTGTGCACGCACACACGCACACACACACACACACACAACACACACACACAGAGCAGAGCATTTGTACCACCTGGCTTTCCGTTCCCAGCACTGCCGTGGCCCCTGCCATCTGGACAGTGGGGAGAGAGTGTCCAGGAAAGGCTATTCCTGTCTGGGAGATTCTGAGAATCCCTCTGTAAGGGGATCCTGGGGCTCGGCTCTTGGTGGCAGCAGAGGAACCATTTGAAGGTAAGGCAACAGGATGAGAGACAGGGGTTGCTGATCAACACCACGTGGACAGCGTATCCAGCCCCTACTGCATGCATGGGCAGCAGAAGTTGCCCACATAGGCAATACATCACCCCACCCTCCAGAAAACCCCACTCCAGTGAGAAACACCTAGCATTCAACTTTAGTGTTCTCTGCAAAAAAATATTAGGGGTGGGGGGAGGACAGGGATTTTCCAGGACTGGGAGACCCAGCAGTCCCTCCAGGCCCCGACCTGTGTAGGACTGTGCCTTTGTGCACATAATCGAGGTTACATCCAAGAGCACAGCTCGTATTCATTATACTGTCATTTGTTTTGTCAATGAACAGCTCAAGCACCCAATGTCTCCGCAACTGGGGTTCCATATGAGGACGCGGGCTCCACTTGGCCCCTTTGCTATTGAGACCCCTGCTTCCGAGCCTTTCACTCAGGCCCCGGGGGCCTCAGCTTCCCCTCTGTGAAAAGGACACGAACCGCCCGGTCTGTGTCCCAGGGCCCTTCGGAGGTGTGGCTGAGATCATTACGTGGATGTCTTCTGTAAATTCTCAAGTTTTGCAAATGTTAGCTGTCCTTCTCGGGTGTTTTGCAGCTGGTGCTTTTTCCAGGTACTGTGGTGACACAGTCCATTACCCCCATTACCCCCAGAACTTAGTGCCTCAAAGCAACAATGAAATTATTTGGCTCACGAACCCGCCCTCCGTCAGGGGTCATTCATCTCTGACCCACTTGGCATCCGCTGGGACAGCTCCAAGGCAGGCAACCAGAAGTCCGTGAAGCCCGGCTCGCTCACAGGCCTGCCCGTTGGCGCGGGCCATCAGCGGAGACCTCAGTGGGGCCTCCCCGCAGGCCTGTGCTTCCCACAACAATGTGACTGCACAGCAGTGCGACTGGATTCCAGTACGGAGCATCCTGGAGAAGGCCAGGCGAGGCCATATCGTCTTCTGTGACCTAGCTTTGTGGCATCACCTCCTCTGTATTCTATTAACTAAGCACCGGTGAGGGCTCAGGGGTCGGGGAAATAGTCTCTGCCTATTGACGGGAAGTGCACTGCTCTCGAAGAACACGTGGGCCTGAACATTCTGATGGGCCCTTTCTGGAGGATACCATCTGCCACCGTACTTGATACATTTTTTTGAATGAATGAATCTTCCCTTAGTGCTTTCCAGCATTACTCAAGATTCCCATGGCACAACGTCAGGCCATAGTAGATCTTTCCTAATGCACTTCCTTGATCAAAACTTACCCACCCTCATCTCAAGCTACCATAGCCCTACCTTTTGCAAAAGAAGAGTGTGGAATAACAGATTCATAGATAAACTAATTCCTGGCATGGACTTAGCTAGGGAACTCCTCTCAGGGTGGAAAAGGCTACCGTTCTGCCACAGCTAACATATCCCAAAGGGCCATCCCAAAGGGCCTCCCCTCAGAGAGAGGAGTGGGGTCGGAGGCAGGTGCAGGCGTGGGTCATTGGTGAGCCTTTCCCACACGGCAGCTAGGGCAGCCCCCTGGCCTTTGCAGAGGTGAAACCCTTTCCACCCACACGATCCGTTCCTTCTCCCTGCCCTGTGTCCCCTGCCTTTCCTCTGCGTAACTTTTAGTGATGGGTAAGCCCCAGACTTAGGAGAGTAACCCTCTGGCGTGAATCAATTCATTATGAACCTGACATCATTAGCTTGCCATGGTTCCAGACACAGCTGAGGGGGACCTGGGCAAGGCTGAGGAGTCCCCAAAGGCCACTTGAGGATCGAATGCTCAGTAAGTAACCCAATTCACTGCAGGAACCACCCAAAGCACATTAACCCCTTGCCCCGAAACACGTTGTTTTCCACACATCCCTTCTGATTCACTGCGTTTGTTCTCTGACTCATTAGGTCTGTGTTGTCCTTAATTGCATCCCACAATGATGATGAAACCTCAGCCTCTTTATTTTTTCACAATGTTCCCACTGGTTAGGAGTGTCCAGCTCACACCACAGAGCTCAAGGGGCAGCCACTTGGAGAGGGCCTCCCCTGTTCTCCCCTGTCTCTCTCTCTCTCTCTCACACACACACACACACGTACGTGCACACACACACATTCCCTCTGGTGACTTCTTCAGGACAAAGCCCAAACTCCTTCACCCGACTTATGAAAAGGTCCGACCCGCCTGGGTATCCAGCTTCGACTCGGGCAACGCTCCCTTGCACACCGAGACTGGCTGCGCTTCCTTCTGTTCCTTCCACGCTCGTGTTCTCTCTCATGCAGCCATCGTCCACACGACTCCCTCTGCCCGGAACACGCTTCCCCTTCCTCTTTGACCCGCAGCTCTTTGTTTAGATGATACTTTTCAGGGCGGCCTTCTAAGCCTGAGGGGATGCCAGTTATCTCTGTTTTACGTTTTCTTCACACGCCGCGCTTTCCTCGCGCCGCTCTCTGCTAGTGTAACTGTGATTACTGGACTAGTAGCCGGCTGCCCTCGCCCCCTCCCCACCCCAAGCTCCGTGCGGGCAGAACTCATGTGACTTACTCATCATGACATGAATGAATGAGGCTGGCGGGGGAATGTCAATCCTGAGCGGGGCCAGTGGCTTCGCACTTCTGCCTTGAACTTGATCAGCGCAGTTAAGCACCGTCCAACCGTGTGCCTGGCACTGCCGGGGACAGGGGAGAACAGGAAGGGCACTCCAGGGAAGAGGAGGAGGAGGACGGAGAGGGTACACGAAGCAGGAAAAGGGCTGTGTGTGTGGCACCCTGCTTCTCAAACTGGGGAACGGGGCCCTGACGCACATACCAATATGCCAAGAGTAATAGAAGCCACGGAATCAACGGGCGCGTCTCAGAAGGTCGATTTTACTGGATGGCAGGTCATTTAAAATTATTTTTTGTGTGAACAGAGATGTATGATGGAGTCAGACAAAAACCCTACGTGAATTTTTAAGGAAATAAATGAGACTTCAAAGACTGTTTGTCTGTCTGTGGTGAGATCTTTGCACTACCCATCTCTGCCTGCCTCCTTTCCAGAAGGGCCCATGTGTCAAGCTTTTGCCTTCCTCTCATTTGGTCAGAAGGTCTGAGAAACCCTGAGAGCATGTCTGGGCTTCCTCGAAAAATGGTGACTGGATTCCAAGATGGAAAATCCCCGGAGAGAGCCAGGAACAGCCATACTATCTTTTATGACCTAGACTCAGTGCATCATGTCCTCTGTTTTTTGTTTTTGGGGTTTGTTTGCTTCTTTTCTTTGTTGTTATTGTAGGGGGAGGGGTTTTTTGCTTAAAACAATAAACATTTATTACCTCACCATTTCTGTAGCTCAGGAATTTGAGAGTAGCTTAACTGGGCAATTCTGGCTCAGGGTCCATCATGAGACTGGGCTGTGGGCATCTGAAGGCTTCGCAGGGGCTGTGGGCCCCCCTCCAGGATGGCTCACTCCATGGCTGGCAAGCTGACTATAGTCTGTTAATGAAGGATCTCTAGAATGGAAATTGTCATTGAAAAAATAAATCAATCAATCAGGGTTTACAAAGCAAAAAGAAGAATATTACTGATGACAAAAAGGAATACTGATACAAAAAAAATGACGAATCTCTGAGGCCCTTTTTAAGGTCCCTGGAGAGCCATATATTTGCAAAGGATAGAATTAGGAGAGACCATTCCATTTTCAGATCTTATGTCATGTTCCTTGACAACCCCAGGTCATCAGTGTACCTATCTAAAGCCTATAGGGTCATGATTTCTTCTGTGAGGAGCTCAAGCCAAGTCTCAACTTTGCCAAGATGCTAGCAGCTAACAAATATGTTCAGCTGCCCCTTAGGAGAGCAGGAAACTGGGTTCAGGACCCCAATCCACGAATTGAGTACCCATGCAGACGCCAAAGCCCATGCATGAATGCTCAAGTCCTTTATACAAAAAAGGGCAGAACAATGCCTACTGTCAGCTCTTTGAATCCAGGCATTTCCAGGCACAGATCAAAAATACTATTTTCAACCCGAAGTTAGTTGAATCTGTGAATGCAAAACTCGGGGATACAGAAGGCCAACTCTAAAGTATTTATTGAAAGCAAAATTTGTGCCAAAATGGACCCATGCGGTCCAAACCCATGGTGTTCAAAGGTCAGATGTATCCTAGACACAACCAACATACACAGAATGGATTATCTGCTCTAACGCTCAACAGTAATGCCATGATTCCCGCCATTTTACAGATGAGGACAAACTACAGACAAGAAAGTTAAAGAAATTAAGTAATCTGCTCAAGGTCACACGGTAACTAAGTAGTGACACAGGAATTCAGCCCCAGAAAATGGACCCAGGACCTGTACTCTCTGCCCCCAAACTCTGCCACCTAGGAGCTTGGGGACACTTGTGGTATGGCACCATGACCCCCAACCGCTGGAGACTTTCACCCCCACATGCACGGCAGCCCAGTCCGTCCTGGGGGAACCCAGAGCAGCTGGCAGCAATCTCACCGTTGCCTGCAAGTTCTGAAAAAGAGATGATAAGAAAGACAGTTTCAGGGCCCTTTGGGTCAATGGGTAAACAAGCACCCTTCCCTCTCCCTGGTGTCACCAAGGGTCACAAGCACATTCAGGAATCACACGTCCCAGGTGGCAAAGAAAAAGTGGAAATTCAAGCCCTCCTCCAGATGGTGATGTGTTTCTTACGGTCAGACTATGGGATTCTGTAGGCTGCGTCAGGAACAGAAATTATACCTTTCCTCCTCTCCCAGAGATGAGTAACACCTCCAATCCATCCATCTATTTCTATCCCTCCCCTCCCCTCGCCTCCCCTCCTCTTCCCTTCTCTTCTCTTCTCTCTCTTGTCATTATTACAGGCATTTTCTCTCTCTGCCTGGTTGACGAGAATAAATTGTAACTGAAAGTCTGGCCTAGGTTTGGGGCACTATTGACATGTGAAGTGGATCATTCTCTGTTGCGGGTGGGCGAGCTATCTGGTGCGTTTGGAGGATGTTTAGCAGCAGCTACAGCATCTACACACTAAACAGCAGTAGCAGCCCCGCCCGCCACCCCACAAGTCCCAACCGTCGAAAATGTCTCCAGACCAATATTTCCCGAGGACAAGATCCCCCTCGGTGAAGAATCACCGGTCGGAACAAATGGGACACTTACACAAGGAGAGCTCTAGAAAAGTAATGAAGAAATTTATTGTTGGTGACAGGAAGACTTTCTTACCCTCGGATGGGATTTTAGCACTTGCAAAGCTTATTCCCTCTCTCCAACACGTCCCCTACCTTCAGTGCATGTATCACCGTTTCTAACAGTATGAGAAATGGTCAGTGCCCCCAACGCCATTCGGACTGTGTATAAGGCATAGAATTTAATTGAATTACCCTCCTCACCACACCTCACGCCAATAGTTCTCAACCAATGCCAAACAAGAGTTGGTATATAAATATCCCAGCTCTCTTGCCCCTGGGGAAGGACAACCTTGGGATGTGTCATTTTACACTGCTTCCCCAGATTGTCCCCATGGACTAAGTTCCAGCCACTCATCATCCTAGCCAGCCCCCTACTGGTTCCCTGACACCTAACCGTGTCTGGCACATGCTGGGCACCTAATGCATATTTCTTGGATATCAAATGAATGAATCCAATCTAAGAGGCTCCTGCTACCTAGGCCAACAGGCTGCTCAGTCTCAGAGAAGGGGAGTGACTTGCTCAAAGCGTCACAGCAAGTCACTATCAGAGCTGCCATAGAATTCTGTTCTCTTGGATCTGTATCCGCAGTGCACGACCCCTGGCCAGCAGGGCCGAAAAGATGGGCATGAATAGTGCGTGCGTCCAATCCTATGGATGAGTCAGGGCACGAAACAGCTCCTCCTCCATCTTCAGCACGCAGTGCGGCAGGTCCTGCACAGGGAAGCCCCCTCCGGCCCACTCCACCGGGGCGGTCCCTCCCTCTTGGTGTCCCACCACTGCTATGTCGCTCTCTATCACAGCAGCTACTGCGGGACATTGAATCTCTGCTCATCTGCCTTCCCTTTGAAACTTTGAGTTCTTTAAGAACAAGGGACCATGTGTTTAGGGGTTTTCCCTCCTCCGTGTCTCCATTACTTAACATAGGGCCTGAGTAGGTACTCAATAAATGTTTGTAGAATTACCCCACATGGATAAGGCACTGGGCTCCTGATGTCCTTCTCAAAACCTGGTGCCTAAGGATGTGTGATTTGTGTTTTGCACGAAGACACCTGGTGAGAGGGTCCAGCAGTGGGAGAAATTCAACTTGGTTTTCATTAACGAGCTGAGTGCCTAGCTCAAAGCTGTGTCGGGCCAGGGGAAAGCATCATCTGCCTGTCCACACTCTGCCTTTATCTCCAGGAGGCACCTTGCTCCTAAAGATGCCCTATAGGCCAGCAGAAGCCCTGCCCAGGCCCTACCCAGCCAGCTGGTTGGCTGGGCGCTAGGGTACAAGGGAAGAACATAAAACAAACAAAGGGCACCCTCCGGAGTTAGAGAGCTTGGCGGGAGGCCTGGGTGAGGCTCCCTGCCAAATGGACTGGGAGGCAGTGTCCAAAACCCAAACTGGGTGTGTTCGGGGGGTGGGGGTCTCAACCTCTTCCCGGGTCCTTCATATCACCCCCACATCACCTTAAGCTCCGAACTAAAAGCAACAGCATCTGGGGCAAACCTGGACCCGACCCCACACCGCCCACACCCCTTCAAACCTCTGGCTACCCCCTCCTTTTTTAAAAATAACCCCCAGCAAACGGTCCACGTGCTGCTGGTGTGAGCGCCAGCGCAGCCTACTAAATCATCGCCAGCGTCCACATTTCAAAGGGGAGCCGGAGGAGTGCCAGTGATTTCTGGGTGCCACACGGATCACTCCCAAGCTCTGATCTATGGATTGTTTTGATTTCCTCCTTTGAACTCTTCCCATCCCGCTCCAGACAGAGATACTGAATTAAGCGACAGACAAGTTGGAGACAATGAGCTCCGGGGGCCTCCTCCCTCCCCCTGCCCCCCTCCCTCTCCTCCCCGAAATTTGCAGACATCTGCTAGCTGGAGCCCAGTGCTGGAGTCATAAAGAAGAGCTGGCAGGAGAGTGATGTACAACCCTGGCTCTCCCAAGTGACTGGCGTTCACCTCCAACGGAGAGCCGCTCACCCCGTTCACGCCGGAGCCCTTTGTTTTACACCCCTCGGCAGAGGTGCCTCGGCCGGGCTGAAGATTTAACCAAATTAGAACGAATGATCCTCAGCAGCGCTGCGCCTCTAATTAGAACAAGTCGCGCAGACATATTGTCTCCCTGATTTCCTCTGTTCCGTTTCTCGCGCTCTCTTTCTCTGCTCAGGACACATGGGCCCCATTAAACATTCTAGTATTTAATGTGGTTCCCTTCAATTACTTCTCAAGTTTTCGAGTTCCATTTAGAATTGGATTTTACTCTCTGGACTGTGTTTTTGATTTGGGGCTTTGTACATTTCGTAACCGCTCTTTCTCTCCACCTAGTGGAGACGGCAGACACCACGGAGCAGTGCTCGGCCCAGGACGGAGGGCAACACCTCCGCCAACCGGAAAGGGGTCACCCAGGGCCTCGGTTAACCGGAGACCTCGTTCGCACTTGTCTTGGAGGGGAAACAAGAACTTAGCGCAAACATAAGCTGATATCGTTGATTTATGTCTCCCCCACCCCCTGACCCCAATCACCTCATCCCCATCACCATGAAAGGGGGTGAGGACCTAGGTAGATCATAATTTATACTGCTAGGAAGAGCCAGGTGGGGAACACCTCCTTGGTCCATCCTGGGGGTTGGTACAGAAAGAGCCCAATATTTAACTTCACTTAAGATGATCAAAGGCCTCCATTTCTGCAAATTTACATGCTGCAGAAAAGGACTTCGCTCCGATACCAAAGCAGGACAGAGGACTCACACGCTTTATGGGGGTTGGCGACGGATACAGAAATCAAAAGTATACCTCGGGCAATTAGTGGACTGCAATTCCATCCTCCCCGAGCCTTTGTGTGTGTGCATTTTACCTTGAGCGTCTGGAGAGAGGCACTGGATATACACAGCCACATCCAAGATAGGGTTCTACAGGGAGAAAAGATTCCAAGCGAGATATCACCAACCACAGAGGCAGTCTGGCTGCGTACAAAAATAGACTCCACACCCTCCTGTGCTCTCAAGAGCAATTTAGGGTTCTTTGGCTTAGGAATATCCCGGGTGAAACGTTGGAATTGAAAGGGCCTTTTGAGGTCCTCTGCCCAGACCACCACTCTATCACCCCGTGCCAGAAAGCCCTGGAAAGCCCTCTAGCATGTGCCTGCTAATATTCATATGGTCTCTGCTGACAAGAATACCTCGACTTTCCAGGGCAGTCTATGGCCTCTGAGAGTCGCTTCAGGGCTTGTCATGGAGTTGGGAACCCATCTGTGTGACCCCGGGAAAGGCACCCAGCCTCCCTCAGATCTCACTCATTCAACTAACGTTTACCAGGGAATGTTCTAGGCACTGGGGACACCACGGTATACAATGTCTTGATCATTTCAAACAATTACGTTATCGATGACGTGGAAACAATGGTTCACCTCACAAATGAGCTCGTGTTTTTGAAACTCGTAAATGGTAGACAACTCTCATTATTTCTCCTGATAATAATGATCAGAGAAGTTTTCTTTCTATCTATGTTAGGATGGTTTCCCTATAGCTTCTACCATTTGGTTTTAGTCCCACCTCAAAGGATGGACCAACCGCTTCCTCCGTGACATGCATCTCTCACATGCATTCTTGGTGCTGCTTCTCTAGGCAGAATATTTTCTGATCTTGCAACTTCTCTTCCCATCAAAGAATTTCTGGGACTTTCTCCATCTTAAACAGCCCACCTCTGAATATACTCAGGTTTGTCAATGCGCTTCTCAAAATCTGGTGCCCAAAATTGCACATGATACCTTAGCTGTCATCTGACCCAGAATATATTGAGAGTACTCCTTCCCAAGAACACGGGATTTCTGCTCATTCTTCCCTTTCACGTTGTGCTGGATTGCTAGCAATCGCATCACCCACGCTGCGAACTTCCTCTGAGCTGGTGGTCATTTCAAAGCCTCAGGTATTTTTCACGTGATTTCCTGCCAAGGAAATCTCTCCCACTCTATGTTTTTGCCATTTGTTTTTGCACATAAATACCAGACTTTACATTTGGGCCTGTTCAGTTGTATCGTGTTGTCTTTGACCCAGCATTCCAACCTGTCAGGCTCGCTCTGGGTCCTCATTCTGTCACCTCTGGTATTAACTCTCCCTCACAGATTTGTGACATCTACACCTTTGATCAGTATGCCCCCTGAGTTTTCATCTAGTGATAAATCAGACGAGATCAAGGGTGGAGCCCTGGGAACTCTGCAAGGAACCTCTCCGAAGGTCGACAACCATTGTCATGCGTTGGAAATGGCCCCTCTGAGAAGTGAGGAAATGGGACACGGGGCAGGGTTGTACGCACCCGCCCATGGGACCGCCTGACCTCCCCCACTGCTTCTGCCTTCTCGTTCCTCCCCCCCCCCGCCGCCCCCCGCCGAAAACCTGTCTCTTTGTCTACAGCCGCCTGTCTAGGTCTTCCTGATGCCCTTCTTTGCATTTCTGCCTGCTTTCTATATCCACCTGACCCTCTCAGCTTTACTCAGGGCCTCTGGACAATAAGCTTAAGGTGTGCTGGCACTCGTCCTGCCCATGCCAGCGCTGACTCGCCCAGAGTGTCAGACTTCCACTCCCAGCCAAGCTCAGGCCAATGTGGGACTTCTCTCCCCACCACCCGGACGGAGTTTAGCACATGGGCTGTGACAGCCATCCAACACTCAACGCTCTTTGGACTCAGCCGTGGAGCCAGCTGCAAATACATAAAACCACTGCTCTCATCCAACCCACATTTCACCATCTCGGCCACAAGGAAACCATGAGAGGAACTGTTAACCCTAAGCTGAAATCAAGACCTGCAATGTTTATGGCATACACCTGATGCGCAAACATAGTAACCTTATCAAAAGAGGAAATGAGGTTAGTTTGGAATAACTTGTACTCAGTGAAGTCATTTTGCTTTCAACTGACCACTGCATTCCTTCCTAAATGCTCACCCACCATCTGCTGCTTAATCCACTGTGCTTCCCTGTTGTCAAGGATCGCCCTCAAATTTACTCGTCTGGAGTTTCCAGTAACAATCTTCTTTTCGTTCCCTTTCTGAAAATCAGGATAATCTCTGCCCAGTTCCTGCTTCTGGCACCACCTTCTATTAACCATAATCACTTAAAAGGTACTGACAGTGGCTTCCCAACCCCACCAGAAAGTTCCTTCCACACCTCGGGATGTGAGTCATTGGGTCAGATACTTGGACCCAATTGAGTCAGCTTCTTGTCCACTTCCCATCTAATCACATCTTTCTTGAGCCCTGAGCCAGTCAGGACATCTTGGGCTGCAGGGAGCAGAAATTCCAGGTTCAACTGGCTTAAACAATAAGCAAAATTGATTACCTCATAAAATTACAAGTGCTGGGTAGAAGGACTTCAGGGTTGGTTACCTCAGTAGTATAATTACATCTTAAATGATACCTCTCTCCCTTTCTCCTCTGCCATCCTCAGATGGCCAATCTGATCCCTCCATGCTTGCAAGATGGGTTGCATTTCCAACAATACCATGCAAGTATGACAATGTCCAGCAGCAAAAGGACTGTTGGTTCCACACAGCTCTTGTTGGAAGCAAGGGCACATTTTCAGAAACCCTGGCAGACCTCACATCTCGTTGATAGGAAGTAAGTAGTCTCTTGCCTAGCCTTAAACAGTCAATACTGGGGGATAATGGGAGCACAACAACGGCCTTGGACTACACAAAATTTAGCCCTCGTACATGGTGGAAGGGTGCTGACCCCAAAAGCCAGCGACCTGCCCACAAGGAGGGAGGAAGTGACCATGCATGGGCTACCAGTGTCTCTACATAGTGTTTGTTCCTCTTTTTCTAGTTTGGCATCATTGATGGAAAAATGATATTTTCAACTTCTATTTTTCTTTCTCTGTCTCTTTAGCTAACATTATTTCCTTTTGTCCAAGCAATGGGTGTACATGTGCACTATTCTTTTTCACTGAACAGAGCCCCAAAGACCTCTTACTGTCCTCGGATGTCTCCCTCGGCACCTCTGAGTTTATTCTGAGCCTTGGCGTGGTTGACATTACCCCCGTTCTACTCTTTGGTGCTCATCCCTGGCCACGTTTTGTTTTAAAGTCAGGACTCGCCCCAAAGCAACCTGCATAGCTCCAACATGGCCTTCATCACTACCTCCAGCCCCACTTTTTCTCCTCGTTGGGATCAGCTCTGTCTATAGTCTTTTCTAGAAACAGTCTATCTTCCTTTATGAGGTCATGGACTACAGGACAAGACTTCTCTATGAGCATTCAAAATGTGTTATGATAGACATCACTATGTTGCCCCAGGAACCAATTTTTCCTTTGTGGAACACTTTTAACCCATCATCCCTAATGCAGCCTCCATCTCTGGGTGAAACAGTGACCCAGGCTGGATCATCACAGGATGGGATCCATCTCTCAATAGTGATTAGTCCAGAGATGAATGTAAGGCCCAGCAAGGCCAGCTAGAGATTTGGTTTGGGTTGAAATATTGAGATTGAGAGAAATAAAGAGCACTTCCTCATTTGGGTTATGAATCTAAAATTGCAGGCAACTGCCTTTCCCATCTGTCTGCAAATGCCAGTAAATGGAACCAAAGAATGAGGCAAGAGAGATAACAGTAGCCATAATTGCCTGGTTTGAGATTCTGACGACAGCGGTGCCCGAAGCCAATCGCCCTTGGGCTTCCAAGTCACAAGGGCCGATTTACACCCTTCTTTCATATGCCAGCAAAGATACTCTGACTGATATGTTTACTCTTCTAAGGTCCAGGCACGTTTAACTGTGGCAACTATCCTCTTTCTTTGCTACCACAGCTTCCAAGATGACAGCATCGCCCTCCCACGCTTCCCATGATTTCCATAGGAACGACGAGTTTATCCCTCAGTGACAAAAATGCAATGGGACAGTTCTCTTCCTTGTCTCCTTTGTCTTGTCAGAGACAATATTATTTATTATGCAAGTGAAATGCTTTTGTAAAACACTTGACTTTTAGTATAACAAAGACTCTACCCCAGCAGATGTCTGGAAAGTTGGAAGTCCTCATGATTTTCTTGCCTTGTGTCTGTGCAAGAGAATCCTAATTTTTTGAAAAACCACCTATGTCTTCTCTTAGTCCAAGTTAGTCACATATCCTTAAGAGCTTAGACTCTGCAGACTTCTTGGGTCTGGATTCTTACTCCATTTTCTGTCTCAGTAGCCTTAGACAACTTGCCTGACCTTTCTGATCATTGCTTTCCCCATTCATTGTTTGGGATTAATAATAGTTTTACCTTTTAAGATTGTAGTGAAAATTAAATGAGATATTACATGCAAAGTATTCTGATGGTGTCTACCAATAGAAAAAATGCAAGAAATATTACTAGATATCATTATCATTTTTCTTTTTCATCACCCAAATTTTTTACTTTGTATACTCTCAAGTTACTGGCCCACTCCTCCCTGCCTTTGTTACAACTATCTTTTAAACCAGTCACATCCTGACTTCTGGTCAAGATGGAGGCATAGGTAGACACACTTCACCTCTTTGCACAACCACAGAAAGGAATTACAACTAAATCTCAAAACAAATAACACCCAGAACTGTCAGAAAATTGAACTATATAGAAGCCCCACAACCAAGGATTTAAAAAAGCCACATTCACCCAGATGGGTAGGAGGGGCAGAAATGCTGAGACAGGGCAGAGGGGCGAGGAGACACAGTGTGACATGGAGAGGCAGTGGCAGTGGTAGAACAGGCACAGGCAGTCCCACATTCACATGTGGTGGATAAAGATCAGGAGGGATACCTTGGGAGCGAGCCATTCCAGCCCCAAGCCAGACCACACAGCCCAACTTTCCATTACCAGGAAGATAAATCCCCATAACTTTTGGCTATAAAAAGCAGTGGGGGTTGGGGTGGTAGAAGAAACTGCCAGATTTTCAGAAAACTTCACTTAAGGGGCTTGCACATCTTAAAATATACATAAACCTACCCACTCTGGGATTCAACAACAGGGCAACAGCTGGAACGGTGCCAGTGGCAGACAGATAGTGGGTGAAGTGACGAGAAATGGGGTGAGTGCTGGGAAAACCCCCAGAAGCCAGGCAGCAGCACAGTTCCCTCTCTGAGTCCTCACCCCACACAGAGCCACAAAGTGGTGAAGCGAGGTTGCCCCACGCTGGCAATTACTTACAGCTCTGCCCCATAAAATTTACAGGTGTCTTTTACAGGGAGTCAAAGCAGCTCTACCTAATACACAGAAACAAACACAGGGAGGCTGCCAAATTGAGGAGACACAGAAATATGACCCAAATGAGAGAACAGAACCAAACCTCAGAAAGAAGAACTAAATGAAACGGAGATAGCCAGCCTATCAGATGCAGAGTTCAAAACACTGGTGATCAGGATTCTCAGAGAACTCACTGAGTATGGCAACAACATAAAGGAAGAAGTGCAGATTACACTAAGTGAAATAAAGAAAAATATGCAGAGAACCAACAGTGAAGGGAACTAAGCTGGGATTTGGAACATAAGGAAGAAGTAAACATTCAACCAAAACAGAAAGAAGGAAGAAGAATTTGAGAATGAGAATAAAAATTGAGAATAGTAGAAGAACACTCTGGGACATCTCCAAACATGCCAACATCCGAATCATAGGGATGCCAGAAGGTGAAAAGGAAGAGCAAGAAACTGAAAACTTATTTGAAAAAAAAAAAAAAGAAACAAAACTTCCCTAATTTGGCAAAGGAAATAGACATGCCAGTCCAGGAAGCACAGAGAAAATGTACGCAGGTCATCCCAAACAAGTAGGACCCAAAGAAGACCACACCAAGACACCATAATTAAAATGCCAACGGTAAAATATAAAGAAAGAATCTTAAAAGCAGTAAGAGAAAAGCAGAGAGTTATCTACAAAGGAGTAGCCATAAGACTGTCAGCTGATTTCTCAAAAGAAACTTTCTTTGCAGGCAAGAAGGGACTGGCAAGAAGTATTCAAAGTCATGAAAAGCAAGGACCTATAAGTTAGATTACTCTATCCAGCAAAGCTGTCATTTAGAATTGAAGGACAGATAAAGTACTTCCCAGACAAGGTAAAGCTAAAAGAGTTCATCATCACCAAGCCATTATTACATGAAATGTTACAGGTATTTATTTAAGAAAAAGAAGATCAAAACTATAAACATTAAAAAGGCAACAAATTTACAACTATCAACAATTGCATCTAAAACTAACTAAGCAAGCAACAAGAACAGGAACAGAATCATAAGTATGAGATCATTTGGAGGGCTATCTGCTGGGAGGAGGGAAAGGGAAAATGGGGGAAAAGGTACAGGGATTAAAAGGAATAATTGGTCAGTACAAAATGAACAGGGGGTTGTTAAGAATAGCATAGGAAATGGAGAAGCAAAGTGCTTATATGAATTGCCCATGGACATGAACTAAGTGGGCAGGATCGCTGGAGGGAAGGGGGTACTGGGCGGAGAGGGACAAAGGAGAGAAAAGTAGGACAACTGTAATAACATTATCAATAAAATATACTAAAAATTAAAAAAAATTAAATAAACTAGCCACATCCTGCCAGACAAGCACCATCCCATTAGGTATCCAAATCTCTGAAATCATACCTCCCCTTCATGTTACACGTCAAGTCCACCTGGTCTCTCTACCCCGAGCTGGTGCACAGAGCACCTCTGCTTTCCTCTTTGCACCTCTCTTTCCTGTTACCTTTGCCTGGGTGGCTGGCTCTGAGCTTCTGCTCCTGTCTCATGCATGTAGTTTATGGATCATCTTGCCTTCTTGTTTGCACTTTCCCTGGTCACACCACATTCACCCAAGGCTAAAGCCAAGTTCTTATCCTGGGTTTCTACAAGGAAGCACTAGCACAGGACATTTGTGAGCACAGCAGGAACACAGCTCCAAATGGACATGGCGTGTCCCTCCTTTATCTACCGGCTGCAAGGCCCTACCTGTCTTCTCTCTGCCACCTACTCTCATCCCAGCTCCCTCCCACTTGCTACATGTTTTGTTTTTTAATTAACAGATTGAAGTTTTCACTGATTTTTTTCCCTTTGACTCATGTTATATTATTTCCATGGGGGTCTCTCTTCAATCCCAAACCGTTTATCTAGATATTTTCCTGAATAAAATAATTATTTTCTTAAAGGGACTTCTGTCTCCAGTCATAGAATTTTTTTCCTTCATTCACAGTATTTGTATCATTTTATCCGAGTATTTTTTTTCCCCTCAATTTAAAGTATTTTGATCAGGTAGGCATGCCTCCTTCACATATATTCTTCCTGGTTTTGATTACAGGCACTCCACACCCAGGTTATCCTGTCATGTCATAAGCCATGGTCCTAGGTACCAAATTCTGTCATATTTTACTAACTGTAAAGGGCCCTGATTCCTTCTAGCTCAAAACCATAATTGGGGGAGAGAAAAGAAAATGAGAGAAATAGAGATGAACATGCCTCTTCTGCCTTCAAGTTGTTTGGTTATTTATAGTATTAAAAATCCAAATAGTTATGATGGACCAAACATCTGCTTACTCCATCAGTAATTTCTAGCAGATTCGATAAAAGTAGGTAGTGACTGGTCGTCCTGATGGCTGTTGATGGGTTCTTCATCACAGTTGATACACACATCCTAGACAGACTGCTTACCAATTAAGTCACGTCAGCTCCACTGAGAAAATTCCATGTCACGTCTCAAAAGTACAGCGTTCATCTCTCCCTTCTTGTGGAGGTGAGGAGACTCCTTCTACTTGCTCGTAGCTGTCTGCGTAGTGGCAGGTGCATTTTGAGTTGGGATTTCTTCAGAACACCTAGAATTTCTCTTTTTTATGCTGGGCAGGCACTGGTAGAGAGGCACTCTGAGGCTGAACTGGTAGAGTGTCATTCGATGTCATCATGGTAGATAGTAAAATTGGGTCCAGATCCAAAAAAAAAAAAAAAAAAAAAAAAAAAAAAACAGCACCAAAAGTGAGCCATAGGGTCATTAACAGTTGTATTCATTCACGAAGAATACCTCAGATCATTCCAGAAAAAGATGGTTGGGCTGGGAAAGAAAATCAGAAACCTTAAGACTGGAGGAGAAGCTTGCAAAGGAATGAGGATCCAAGGATTGGATACAGGTGCAGGCAGCCCAGAGAACCTCAGCCAACTCATCGCTGCTGCCAGAATGGACTCCCGTGGGCTAACTGTGGATGTCATGACTACTGTACCCATGGGATGTACCCCCGAGCCCCTGTCAGCTGAAGGGTTATAGGTCTGTGTAGAGCATTTCCAAGGCAGTTTCTGCTTCTATTTCTCCCTAGTTTACCTTTGTACACTATCCTGAACTCAGGTATGTCTCCAGAATAATCTGGAGCCTCTCCAAGAGTTGTTTATTCACATGAGAAGCTTAGGGGGACTCCTAAGAAGTAACTCTTCCTAAGAAAGCAGGGAGTTGGGCAGAAGAACAGAGCTTAACCAAATCCTCATGCTCAGAGGAAGGGTGGTTCTGACTAGCGTAGCATCTGCCTCTTGGATGTGTCTCCTGGCCAGCCTCCCTCATAGTCTCATGCCTAGAGCCTAGGAAGTGACAGAATATGAGTAAAAATAAAAAGAACTAATGTTGCGGAGGGTCCTGTCACAAAACATAACAAAAATAGATGTCCCTCCTCTTCTCGCAGTGCAACACACAGCAGTGTTTTGCATACCCAGAGAGATGATTCAGTGGAGGCATGTGGTAGCCAGCTTCATTCAAGGAGGGTCCCAATGATCCCCCACTCCCTCGTACTCACACCTTTGAGTAGTCCCCCCCCCCCCACGTTGTATCAGGGTTGGTGTGCATGACCACATTCCGCCATGTGGCAGAAGTATGGCATGCCACTTCCAATGCTACAAGGCAGTGCAGTTTCCTCTTCGCTCTCTCTCTGGTCACTCAGCCTGGGGGAAGCCAGCCACTATGTTATAAGGATAATTTTGAAGCCCATAGGAAAGTCCACGTGGTGAGGAACTGAGGTGTCCAACCAAAAGCCATGTGACTGAGCTGTCTTGGAAGTGGTCCCTGCAGCCCTGAGAGACTGCAGCCTTGATCATGAGAGGTGCTGGGCCAGAACCATCAGCTAAGCCATTTCTGGGTTCCTGGTCCTCAGTAACGAGTGAGATAATGTTGCTTTAAACTCTGATTTTTTTGGAGTAATTAGTTATACCACGTAAGATAATTAATATAGATTTTGGTACCAGAAATGAGATGTTGCCACAATGAATACCTAAAAATATAGGAGATGCTTTAGACTCAAGCAGTAAGCAGAGGCAGAAGAATCTTAAGGAGGATGTTAGGGAAGGCTTGAAGAGCTTTGACAATACTGTTTGCAGAGGTGCGAAGATCTTTGAGGAGACCGCAGACGAGGGATAAAGGAGGATGAGAAAACCCTTATTGGAAAGTGGAGGGAAGGGGGAACATATACTATGGCAGGAGAAAGTTCAGCAACATCGTCACCTGCAGTCATGTGGAAAGAAAAGGTACCTAATGTACTGGATTTAGCTAAGGAGGTTTCTAAGCTATGGGTTAAAGTTGCCACTTGGCTTCTTCTTGTTGCTTATAACAAAATGTGAGAGGAGACGGATAGGCTAAAAGAAAAACTATTAAGCACAAAAGAGACAGGACTTAATAGTCTTGAAATTTTCTAACCTCTCAAGATGGCAAACAATGTTAAAATTAAAAAATGTCTTCCATACCATAATCAATTCCAGGGTACTGCAAGGCAAATGTGCAGAAGGTGAAGCCAAGGAGGTGGCAATAAATCCTTTTATTAAGACTGCAGAAAGCTCTAAGGTGGTATCACAGAGGACTGTTCAATCAGACAAAAGTCACTCTAAGTTTAAGTTAGGTACCTTGCAAATACTCTCAGTTGAACAACAGTTTCTAGGAAGTTTAAGGATGCTGTCCCTCAGCCATTTCAGCCGGCACCCAAATCATTAACCTTAAGTCTGGAGGAGAAGGTCGCAAAGGAAGGAGAATCTAAGGCTTATCTCAAAGAGATTTCCGGGTGTGGCCTTTGCCTAATGGAGTAGACCCACTATTGTTTGCAGGAGACTCAGAAAAGTTTTTAAGAAAATGACATTGGCAGAAACACAGCCAGCTCGCACTGAAAGGGACAAAAACAGTACAAAGTAAAAATGATCTTTGAACCTCTCTCCCAAAACCCTGGCAGGAAACAGGTTGAGAAAACCACACAGCTGCAAACAAGACAACTTTTTTTTTTGGAAAAAGAAGGATGACTCAGAAGAAGAACCAAGACCCAAGAGGGCAGGGCATAGAGCCACGGAGAATGAGTCCCAGTCAGGGTTAAGATAAACTCTTAATCAAAGGCCATTCACTTGTCCAGCTATATTTCAAACTCGCCATGGACTTGTAAGTCCTTTACACCTTCTATTTTCCCTATTTTGGGACAGAAATAGAATAGAATAATGGTGGTTATCCTGTATCTGTCCCATCGCTACTTGTTGAGTGTGTGTATTCACAAGTCTTCCTATACTAAAGGAGTGAAATTGAAGAAATTACATCTGAGAATCCTTATCAGCTCCTGATTTAGATGACAAAATTCTAGAATTCAAACTGATGCTTTTAATGGAATGATACTTTGGGAGCCTTGGGCAAGAGGGTGTGTATTTTGCATGTGATAAGAATATAAATCATTTGTGGCCAGAGGGTGGACTGTCCTTGTTTTTAAATGATCACATACTGTTTATACTTCCTCTCAATCATTGGAAACTAATTTCCCTCCCCTGGAGTGAAGGCCAGACTTAATGACTCAATTTTAATGAAGGAAGTCGTGGTGCACAACTTCGAATACTTGGTCATGAAAGACACCACAGCTTCCTGCTTGCTCCTTCATCTTTAGATCCTTTGCTCTCAGGGAATCCAGGTTTGATGTCATGAGGATACTCAAGCCACCCGTGGAGAAGCCCACATGATAAGGAACGAAGGCTTCCTGCCAACACTCAGGTGAGTGCGCCGGTCTGGGCGTGTGTGCTCCAGCCCCAGTCAAGCCTTCGGATACTGAATCTCTTCCTGATATCCTGACTGCAGCCTCCTGCGAGACCCTGGGCCAGAATTCCCCAGGCCCTGAATTCCTCACCCACAGAGACTATGAAATAACAAGTGGTGATTACAGCCCCTCATCTCCCACCCTCCAGACCCACGCTAGGCATGTAGTTTGAGAAAGAAATCATCTTTATTGTTGTTTTAAACCACTGATATTTGGTGGTTGCTTGTAACTGCAGCATAACGTGGTCTTGGCTAACTGAAATGCTAGGCTTTACCTAAAGCTAAAGCACAAATAAAGCTCATATCCAGAAAGCCACTGCAAAGTGCCCATATTTTATGTGTCTCAGTAAGGTAATAATAATGCTTAGCTCCCTGCTGGAAACTTTCACAACACCCTGGATCTCCTATGCTCATGGAAAAGTTTGTTTAATGAAAGTGAGACCTATTCATTCCCTAGTTGAGTGGTTCTCAAACTTTAATGGGCATAAGACCCACTGGAGAGTTTGATGTTATACAGTCCCAGGTCCCACGGCCAGAGAGTCAGCTTCAGGAGGTCTGGAGAGAGGTTTAGGAATCTGCAGTTTTAATAAGAGCACTAGGAGATTCTGATGCAATTGGTCTTCAGATCCCACTTTGAAAAACTCTGGGCAAGTATATGATGGACAAGCCGCTGAGGGATATCAGCTATCAGCAAGGCGAATTGAAGGCAAAATAGCCCAGCGTGGGTGTTGCAGTCCAGTAGAACTGGGTGAGAATTCAGGCTCTGCCACTCATTAACTGGGTGACCCAGGGCAAGCAACTTTATTTTTCCATGCCTCCTTGTCCACATCCATAGATTAGAGACCTATCATTAACTTCCTTAGGATTATTGTGAGGATTCGATTAAACAGTACGTTTAAACTACTGAGAGTGGTGTTCAACACATCCTAAATGCTCGATGAGTGGAAGATGTCATTCATAGCCATGTGGCATTACAGAAAGAACATGAAATGAGGAGTTAGAGAGAGCCCGGACCAAGGTCCACCATGTGAGGTTATTGTGAGGATTAAATCAGATAAAAAGGGGTGACCTGCCCAGCACACAGTAAGCACTCCACCAACGGGTGTCCTCTTGGCCCCCTCACCCCCTAACGATGTTGATCTCACACACGGGTTGCACGTAATAGACTCCTGCTGGGTTTCCAGGTTTCTAGACGACATGGAAACAAACGGCATATATCGTAGTCTGCCCCTGATTCCATGTCTGTCTGTGCCATTTCTACGCTAAAGAGCATCCCAAAGACAAGCTGTAGCATATCAGGGATTGAAGGGATACTAGAAGCCATCTGGTCCCCTCCCCCCACACACCCATTTGATAGAAGAGAACACAGATTGAGAGATTAAAGGATGTGAGAAAACTCCACATCTGGCGAGTGGCCATGCCAGGCCTTGAACTCCGATCTCTCAACTCCCAGCCTTTTGTTCTTTCCTTCCTAGCAGGGGAGTACTATGCCGAGTGCTTGCCCACACATTTGGAAAAGAAAACAAAACAGAAAACAGGTGTTGGGAATGGGATCATTTTAATTAACACAAAGAAGGCATGAATGGGGTAGGAGGGGCGGTAAGGGAGTCCCAGGCCAATGCTTATGCCAGCTGCAAGTTCAGAATGCTATTTGTCATAGGGACCCATCCACACAATATCTGTCACCACGGCACTGGCTAAAGAACATACCCTGCCTGGCTAATGTTTTGGGGGCTGGGAGAGGGTTGAAAACTTCCTGCAGAGAAACTGGGTTCTGTGCCTACATCCACCAGGGACCCACGGAAAACTAATGTGAAGGGCAGGATGGTGGAATGAAAAGCTCATCAGACTGAGATTCAGTTCAAGCCTTGGTTCTGCAACTGACTTGCTGTGTGACCTTGAGTCTCCCCCTTAATCTCCTGAGCCTCCATTTCCTCAATTATATCAAAAATAGTAACACTTGCTCTTCTACCTAATCAATGTTGGAAGAAACCTCAAAGAGAATCTAATCTAACCCCCAATTTGATAGATAAGGAGCTCACAAATTCATTTGTATGAAATCCTAGACATGTGTGAGATAACAGCGAAAGGCAGTCCCCACATCCTGCTAAGAAGCAAGTTCAACGAAATGAGCCAACCACACACGGCTTACTAAGAGTCTAGAGGTTGGAGGCATTTTAGTAGCGTCTTGCTTGGGGTCAATGGGACTGTTGAAATCAGAGGGGAAAATGCTCTCTCTCAATTCTTTGTCAAAAGAATTACATCAATAAACAGAAACCCAGAATACAGAATGGGATAGACTCCATGCAGAACAGGGCCAGAGCCCTAGGAGCTCTGAAGCCCAGCCCTGCACACCTATGTCTAGGGACAGGCCAGGCAGAAGGCCAAGTCCAGGGCAGGAGTGATAGGAGGGAGAAAAGGCAGATTAGTAAGCTCTAGAGATACATCCCAAACATGCGGAACCCATTGCTCAAGCAGGGCACCGGGCTCCAGAGACATGCTGAGCGGAAGATGGGGTGGGGTGGTGGAGCTTTGTTTTATTTTTGGATTTTGCCAAATCAAAAGAATTGGGGAAATTATAAGAACTGTTGTGCTGAAACACAGCCTCTGCCAGGTTGGCGCAGGCCTGTTTATAAGTAATTCAATCTGAGGCAGGGAGGAGCTGCAAGTGTGCATGCACGCACGCACTCGCACACTCACACACACACACACACGCGCGCGCGCGCACCGCCTTCCAGGACCAGTGGTGGGAGGAGGCCTGATCTCTCCATGTTGGTTCTTGAGAGAGTGAGTGTCCACGTCACGTGGGCTCTTGGCCAGTATTCATTCATCCACTCACTCCAGTGTTCACTGAGCGTCCACGGTGCATCAGGCATGTGATAAGCTCTGGGGATAACGAGGAAGCACAGCAGAGGTCGTCTCTCCCTTCACAGTACTTACATCCCAGTGGGCTACATGGCTGATAGGAATGCAAGCCTGCAGCCCCCATTCCTGGGCCTAAGTAAGTAGAGAAGAGTGGGAAATGGGTTGAGGAAGAGATTGTTATAGAAGGAGCATAAGGGGAAAGGAGATATGTGCCAGATACTAGCAGCTGCCTACCCGTCCACCATCCATGCTTTCCAGCTTTGTTGTTGTTCAGGAAGCAGCCAGGGATCCCTCGATCTTGAGGCAAGGAAACACCTTCACCAGTGCCAGGGCATACGTTACTGCAGGTCTAAACCAGTCATGATCCTCTCATTGCCCTTGGCCAGTAACTGACCTAAGCATATGGACCTGTCGCCCAATTCTGGCTAAATAGCTGCAAGAACCTTCCCCAATAAAAAGACAAAGCCTTTCTGCCATACCCCCTTCCTCTTGCTGGAACAGGGACAAAGTGCCTAGAGGTGCAGACGCGCGTTTAAAACCATGAGGCAGCATGTCAACAAGCTAAGATCACAGGACTAAGAGAACTTGAGTAGTCGTTGGCACTGCTGAGCCGCCACTGAGCACCAGAGCTGGAGCGCCTTACTCTAGGCACTCGTCAGGTGAGAACAAAGATACCCAATTTGTCGAAGCTGTTTTTAATTGGGTTTTCTGTTACTAGCAGCTGAGGGCATTCCAAAAGGGTCTGAGAGGACGGTTATTAGTATTGAGCCGTGTTGTGGAATGAATGGATGCCAGCCCCAGAAAAGACCACTGGAAAGAGCCAGGAAATGAGGAGTTCAACTAAACTTTTTAAAATAAAGTGGTTTCCAGGCAGCCTGTCCTCTACGGGGTGCTGAGAGCTTGTATGGTAGGGGACCATCTCATTCCCTGGATGGATTTTTAGCCCAAAACTCCTTTCTAAAGAGGACTTACCAGATCATTCACACCCCAATTTCTTACTCTTCAATATAAGTTGGTATCACAATTGCACTTGGAGGAACCAGCAAGATAGGACTTTAAGGGGTGTGTGTGTGTGAGAGAGAGAGAGAGATCCTATTTTAAAGTTGCTATTGTTTCATGTCAAATAAGAAGGGCATTCAATTGCCTGAGCTGAAATCTAGCTACTCCCTAACCACGTGACATGAAGTTACATAACCCACATGTGCCTCACTTTTCTCATCCATAAAGTGGAGTTTGGAGGTTATAACGGACTCTACTTCATAGAGCTGTTTTGAGGAATAAATTAATTAAATTTTTAAAACAGAGGCCCAACACATGGTAAATATTTTTAAAATATTACCTAATATGGTTAATACTTTCATTGAGTCTGAGTTGCACACAATTTCACACTTTTAACAACTCTGAAACCATGATGTGTCTTCAGAAGATGGCATGTCTTAGGTAAGTGGAAGGATTTTTTTTCTTTCTTGATGATGCATTAACCAAGGATTATTTTTTTACCATCTGTAGCATCTCAGATTCAATGAACTGTGAGGTTATTGTTGTCATTAGAGCAGGTCTCCTTGTTGTGAACAGGATCACTTGAGTAGTCTAAAGGCATCGTGACAGAAAGCAAGTAGGCACCTCATCGTCACCGGGGACGGGCTTCGGGAGGCTTGTCAAAGGCCTCACTGCCTAATGCTCCTTGTTTATGGAACTCAAAGGCTTCTGGTGAAGGGATGGGCAAACTTGCATAGGTGTCCAGCAGATCCAGATGAAGAGTAATGTTTTTTCTTTTTTTTTTTTTTTTTTTGATTCAAGGTTACTCAAACATCTGAAGAATTGAGATTGTGGGGTGAGGTCACCTGAGCAGAAAGGACATGAAGGGCCTCCCGAGAAGGAGCTCTGCAGTAGGAGTGGGGAGGAGGGCTGTCACCCCAATCCAGAGCTGCGACTGTCACAGGAGGACACGTTGCTCCAGCACATCATGTGAAAGAGGCGAGCCAAGGGCTGCCAGGATGCCACCAGCCTCTGGGTGGTATGTCTGCATTGAATAGAATCCCCATTGGGGTTGGGTCTCATGCAAAGAAGCATTTGGGGACTTTCAGCTTATTGTGGGAGGGTAGACAGGACCTACAGCCAGCTCCAATTGTAGTAACAAGAGAAGCATGGCCTCATTTTTAGCGCAAGCAGGTGAAGAGAGTCATATTAATTAATAATTAATTTGACTTGTGGATATTAATAACTTAATAATCAAATATTAAAGTTATTAATTAATTAATAATTTTATAATGTGGCATTATTACTAGCAGCAGCCAACATGTCACAAGTGCCCACTGTGTACAAAGCACGGGGCTATGCACCATGTATACATTGCCACGTTTATCCTACACAGCTGAGAAGAGGAAGCAGGGATTCATTTGACAAGGAAGGAAATGAGACCAGAGATATCAATTAACTTTTCTATTGTCACACAGCTGGCATGCCACAGAGCTCAGGTTCAAATTCAGCTTGCCTGACTCCAGGGCCTGGGTTAATCACTGTTCATGGTACAAAGCAGAGCTGCTTTTTTTAATGGCAGTGTTTCTGTTGATACCTGATTGCAAAGTCAGCTGGGTGAATGTGGCTTCTCCCTCTGCCTGAATAAAGTCCATCCATCACTCCTCTTTAGTTTAAACTTGATCAAGGCTTGCTGTGGACCCCATTCTCTGCCTCAGATGCTTCTCCTTCAGCAAACTCTCAGTCAGCTTAGGCCACCATAACAAAGCCACTGTGTGGCTTAAACAACAGAGATTCATTGTCTCACAGTTGCAGAGGCTGGAAAGTTCAAGACTAACGTTTTGGTTTCTGATGAGAGCTCTCTTGCAGATGGCTGCCTTCTTTTGTCCTCAGAGGAAAGGGAGGGGTGGGGGAGAGAGAGTGAAAAGAAAAAGAATAAGGATGAGGAGGGGAGGGAGAAGGAAGGAGAAGAAAAGGAAGAGGAAGAGGAGGAGGGGAAAAAAGGAAAAAGGAAAAAAAGAAAAGAGGGAAAGGAAGGGGGAGAGAGAGAGAGATTTCTCTCCTCTTCCTCTTATAAGACCACAGTTCTATCAGATTAGGGCCCCACCCTTCTGACTGTATTTAACCTTAATTACTTCCTAAAGACCTCATCTCCAGAATCTCTAGATACAGTCACATTGGAGGTTAGGGCTTTAACATAGGAATTGGTTGGTGTGAGGGGGGCACAATTTAGTCCATAGCAAACAATTACATTATTCTTCTATTCTTTAAAGAATGGAGTTTTCCATGAGCATCAACTCCCAGAAATTTTCAATACCCCAAGGTTTTAGATCTGAGAATTACAGAGGAAATCAAGCCACACTCCCCATTTTACAAGTGAGCACATGTGACTCGGAGATGTTAGGGGACTTGCCGGAGGCCAAACAGCTAGTTTGTGGCAGAGAGCTGAGATTAGAACTCGGTCTTCCAATTCCCAGAGTATAGTGGCTTTGGTTGCTAGGTCTTGAAGGAATGGTGATGATGGCGACCATGATTCGAGTCCTTGCTGTGTGGCAGGCATTGTAAGACTCACTTTCTCTACACCATCTTATTCATCTCCACCAAAGGCCAGGATAGTGTATATGACTCTTCACTAATACAGATGAGGAAACTGAGGCTCAGAGATGAGGTACCTTCCTCAAGCTAGTTGCTGGGTGGTGCCAAGGCCGGACCCCAAGTCCCTGCTCCTCTGGTTTCATTATGCTCTATTTCCACTGAGCAGGTGGGCACCCTGGTGGCCCAGGGAGACAACTCAATGGCTATGAGCCAAGGTTTGGAGCCAAGTCAAGGTCATGGACACTCAGGAGCAGCCCCAAGGACCAAGAGGCTGCCAGGAGTGACAAAATGAAGAAAAGAAAGGAGGAAGAGAAACAGGAGACAAACCTTGGTGGCATCCCAATAGAGCCATTGTCCCACACTGTGAGTTCCCGTCCATCTGCTCAACCCGAGGAGCCAGACTTTACTTTTCCCTTTCCCTTCTAGTGCTACGTCCCTGTATCAGTAAACTAACCTTGCAGACAAGTATGTGCCAGCCCACCCTCCCCTTGGGCTGCAGAGGAAATGAAGTTGGCATGTTATAGCCCTCACCTGGCATGAATCACAACACAGCCCCAAGGGACTGGGCCAAGGCTGGGTGTCAGGCTGAAGGGCTATTGTCTGGAGCCTTGAGAGAGGGGAAAAGGAAGCCAGTTTGCAGGAGAAAGGTGAACAGGCTGGCCCTGGCCCAAGAATGACAGAGGCCCCTTGCTCCTGCTGCCCCATCTCCGTTTCCCTGGCAGGGGAACAATACGGAGGCGCTGTCAGGAAGTGACACTGAACCGCCATTCCCCTTACATCTCCTCAGCCTCTGGCAAAAGGAGGTTCCCGGAGGGAATATTTTTAGTTTGACAAATGAAAGCCTGGGACCGAGGACAGGAGGGATTAAGGGGGCTCTTCTCTGACACTCCTGGAGACGGGGAGATGATGAGTCAGATACAGAGGGCTTAGGCACGACTTCTCAAGACATTCCTCAAGCATGAGCACAAGCCAGCCGCTCGAATTCCTCCTTGCCCAGCCGCCAGCCGCACTGGGAGGAGGGGCTGCAGGGGAGCAGCGCCTCTCCTTGTCTTGCCTTCCCCTTGGCACATTGTTGGACAGCAGCTTGGGGAGATCAAAGTGGCCGCCTGCGCTGCTTTCCGGAAAGGGAGTCAGAAGACCTGGGTTCAAATCCAGGCTTCCCCACTAGCTGGCTGTGACGTTAGGTGTCCTCATTTCTCCCTCTGGGCCTCAGTTTCCTCGTCTGTAATGGAGAGGGTTATAACACTCAGAACGATTATTATGGGCTGTACATTCTAGTATTATCGAGAATGCACAGTGCTATACAGACATGGTTTCTTGGATTATGCCTAGCACCCCATATGCAGATGCACTCAAAATCTCACATTTCAATAATAATAAAACCAGCATTAACCCTTTCCACATCTCCATGCAGTATATATATCTCATCACCCTCGTTTTGTAGACAAGGAAACTGAGGCCCAGAAAGGTGGCGTGGGTGGGCCACCTTTCTGGCCACAGGGGTAAATAAATGGTAAGTTAGCACTAGAACCGGACTCCCCCTGACTCTGAAGCTCACAGCCCGAGTCCGGGTGCTGGTGACGCCCCAGCCGGGCCTGTATCAGGCGGGAGCTTGTCTCTTATCAGAAGCCACGACCGACGGTAAGATCAAGGCAGTGCTGGGGGCCGGGTGCCAGTCAGTGAGCCAGAAGAGGAGGAACGGGCTGCCAGCTGGAGGCAAAAGGCCAGAGCAGACACGGGGAGTGGAGCCCAGAGCCAAGGCTCGGACACTCGGCACAGGCTGGGGGAGCAGAGGAAGCCACCGGGCTGGAGCCGGGACCCTGGGCAGCAGTCCACAATTGGCTCCAACGTGCTCACAGCGGCGCAGTGGGCACCGGCACAGTGGGTGCACGTAGAAGTTGGTATCTGCTCATTTGGCTGAAGAGAGAATGAGGCCACCAACTGTCTGTAAACGCACTTACTCCTCACTTTCCAAACAGCTGGGCTGGGTGGGCGCTTCCGGGGACTCAGCACCAAGTCACTCAGTGAATTCTACCCAAAATATGTAAGGCCGCGATGAGCAACCCACCCATAGGCCCACAGGGCCCCCCAGTTTGAATTTCATTGGCTTGAAATTGAATGTCAGGACGAATGGCGAAAGGACAGCAGTGGTGAGTGCTGCTTCTCACAAACACAGACAGCGATCGGTTCAGTGTTAAAATAAGCGGTTTTTTCACCCGTGAACATTTTTCTCTGAAGTAGGAGGTCTGCGTCCCAAGAATAAGTCACCCTTTTATCGCCTCATGGAACTTGACAGAGCGATTTTGTGTTACACAGAAAACAAAAGGTGGCCCATACTTTTGGTTATTTTCTTCTTTAATTTGCCCTCCTCAGGAAGAAATGAGGGAAGGAGGAGGCCAGCATTCACACCACAGCCTCCCCTGTCTGCGTATCCACAGGAAGAGCGCCCACGACCACCTCCGCCATGCGAAGGGCCAAGGGACTTGCAGTGGCAGCTCTCCTGGAGCCCAGAGTGACGTGAACGTGGAACTGATCATTTTTGCACTAGCTACCAACGATGCCCAGAGCTAATTGTGCATCTTTCCTTCAGGCCATGGAACCTTAGGCAAGGCACTTAGAGTCCGCAAGCCTCGATTTCCTCATCTGTAAAATGGGGCTAATAGCCACCTTACTTCCTGGAGAGTTGTGAAAATAAAATGAGAATATATCAAATTATATATAAGGTGTTGAGCATAGCTATTATTTATTGAGCACCTATTATGTGTCAGGCACATGCCGTATATGTGAGAGTTTTGTTTTTGTTTTGTGGGAGGGAGTTGTAAGCCACCTCACTGTCACAGAGCAGAGCAGTTTCAAAACCACAAACAAGCGTGACGCTCGAGCGAGGACTCCAGGTTGCTCAGCCCAGGCTCCACAGCTAGGCTGACCCATGTCTTACTCAAGCTTCTTTGACTGCAGGATCAGAAAAATCTCTTCGATATTAGAAAAGCAAGGGATGGGTGCGGGGGAGTGGGTGCTATAAGGACACCAGCGGGGAAGGAGAGCTCTTATTTGGGACGCACGAATCGGGCCTCATCGGAAGCAGAAGTGGGCACTTGTGGGAATGGAGGCCTTGTGTCCCTTTGGACAGCCACTGACCGTTTCTCTCTCCCAGGCACAGGGTCGCCCAGGGGCCCCGCTTTTCCTGCATGTGCGCTCAGCTGACCAACACTCTCCCCCAGTTCTGTGCGCCTCTTCTCCAGCGGGTAGCTTCTGCTTCTAGAAGGCCCAGGGAGCCTCGCCACCTTCTCTGTATGTCACAAACTTTCAGCTTCAGCTTCCTCTGTCAGCTGCCTCATTTGCTCATGATTTCCAAGGTCAAATTCCCTAAGGAGGAAATCTGATTAAACCAATTCATCCTCAAAGCCACTTCCTATGGGGTTTTCAATATTGGGTGCCATTGAGGTCCACTCTCTGGTCTGATCCCATGGGGTTGAAGTGATTTGATGGGGGGGGCAGGATAAAGACTACATCAGTCACCTATTAACCTGCCCTTAAGCAGGGGCTTTGAGATATAGCTTTTCCTAAAAGGCGGGCCCCATTGTTGACATGTGGGGACACTCTGACACTTTCTAATTAGTTTCTTCCTGTGGTCTCAGAGGGTAATTATTCTTCACCCATAGGCTCTAGAGTTAGAAAGACTGGGATGTGAATTGCAGTCCTACCCCTGACCGGCTGTTCTATTTTGAGCAAGGAGCTTCTTGGTCCTTTGGCTTCCTTTTCTATAAATCCTGATCCCGATAGTACCAGCTTCATTTGGTTGTAACTCAGAGTAAATAAGATAATTAGGACAGAGCCTGAAACATAGTAAACAGCACCCACAGCTACTACTGCTATTACTATTCAAAGTTGGGTAGAATCAGCTCATATCCCATTTCTTTCACTTGAGAAAGTCTCTTAAATCTCCAAGCCTTAATATCCCCATCTATACCAAGAGATTTCTAGCACTTCCCTCACGGGGGTGGTGCAAGAAGTCAATGAATCAGGTATGCAGAGATCTCAAGCAGTACTTGGTATATATAATAGATATCTACACATGCTTGTTCCCCTTCTTGCCCTCATTTTTTATGGGTGTTCCTTGAGTGTTTTCCCAAGAAGGCAGTTTCCTGCCTACACCAAACCTCTAGAAGCATCCTATAAAGGGCTCAGGCCTTAGGGACTAGATCCAATCATGTGCTTAAAACTCACCCGCAAGAAGCCACAAGATGGTGGAACAGACCCGAATCTTGGAAACCAGGTGACCTCATAGTTTACAGATGGGGGAAACTGAGGCTCAAAGACAAGAAATGATAGACCCAAACGAAAGAGTGACTAACCCCCAGAAAAAAGACTTCTTTCCTGATTTCCAGTCCCGCACTTATGCCACATGCAACCTGCCCTCAGTAGATTCCTCCACTCAGGGTTCCCTTTGCCTAGCCATCAAGCAAACACACACACACACACACACACACACACACACACACACACACCTGTACTCCCAGAACTATCCCTGTGAAGACTCAAAGAAAGGACCTGAAGACAATCTGCCCAGAGATGGTGGGAGAGCAGTGGCAAGCAGACCCACGACAGAGCCACCTGGAAAAGCCCAGTCCCGGCTTAGCCATAACAAGAGTCATTAGGGAAGGGCGCCTCCAGCCATGACATCATGTGAATGGCGGGTGTCTGTGCGCCTTGAAAGTGGAAGGGGATTAGGCCAGTGTTCTGGGGCTAGGCTGTCCGGCCGCGGGGCCCAGAAGCAGACCCCCTGGCCTGCTGGAGAAATGTTTTCCAAAGCGCCAACATGAGAAATAAATTTTAAAACTTGACATTATTAAAAACAATCAGCTCTGATTTCAAAGGCTAGCAAGCCCACCCCTGAGCCGGCACCCACCCAGCCCCAGCCCACCCCACCAGGACAACGAACCCAGGACATCAGAGCCTGCCCCAGGGAGAGAGTCTGGTGAATTAGCACTATCTGCAGAGGAGGAGGATGGAGTTACAAGTTCGCCAGTTGGGGAGCATGCGGGAATCCTTCCTGGCTTAGCTCATGTTCCCGATTGCTTGTCAAAACTGCACTTGCCCACAACTGCTGGGTCTGGACAGAAGACCTCTTGTCATCTGCATGAGCCTGGGATCCCAAGCCCCAGGGACAAGGCCATGGCTCTCAGGGGAAAAGCAGGTGGCTTCCCAGCCGCCACCCCCACCTCCCGTATCTCTGTCTCTGTCTCTGTCTCTGGCACCATGCCTCTATTCCGGTTCAAGTGGAGGCACCTCTGAATTGTACTAAGACATTGTATTAAGACATAGCAGCTCTCCCTTGGGTGCGGGGACCCCCCAGTTTGGGCTGAAAAACTGGCTCTTTCTCAGGTCCCATCCCATCACACTGACTTGGTCAGGAACAGAACTTTGACATTGGTATTTTTTAAAGCAGCCCAGGAGACACCAATGAGCAGCCAGGCTGGAGAGCTCCAGCCACAATCCATCCTCCACTGCCTCCCAGCTGCTCTCTCCAAAATGCAGACCCGCCACCATCTCCAAGAAGAGGGGTTCCGCCCCGTCCCCCTTCCTCGGCCCACCAGCTCCTGCAGCACCCGACCCGCCCTCCTCATCTTGCCCTGTCTTTTTTCACTCTCCCTTACGTGCTAGCCATCGGCTCCCGTCTTCGTGTTCTCAGCAAGCCACCTCTTCAACTTTCAGGCTCAGGCTCTTCCCTGTGCCTGGAGCGACGACTCTTCTGGGGTGCCTCCTGCTCAGACCTGGAAATGTCCTTGTGAACCTTCAGAGCCTGTCATTAACATGACCTCTCCTCAGAAGACTTGCTCATGCCTCACGTACACAGTATTAACTGCTTCCTGCTGACAGTTCAAGCCAGTACTTCCATCATACTAACCCTGGGAGGGGCAGTGTATATTACTGTGGTTTTACGTATCCTAATGTATTTATCCACCCCTTGACCTTGTTAACATCCATGCTTTACACACGGGAAAACACAGGCAGGCAGATGTGAAGTAACTTGCCCAGGATCCCACGGCCACTAAGGGAGAAGAGGGCATTGAACTCAGGCCGAGTGACTCCAGAACCCACTGTGCTAGAGACTGCCATGTGGTGCTGTCTTCTGTTTCTCTGTGCACAGGCCCAGCTTACCCACTTAGTGCTGAGCTCCTCGAGTGCAGGCCTTGTTTTTATAAGTATTGTATTATCATTATTGCTATCATTGTTGTTGTCACTATTAGTACACGGCCACATTCATAGAAATGACAACTCTGATATATGACATACTCTCTCTATGGCCTGAGCTTCCCACGCGTTCTCTTCTCCACAACTCAACGGCTTCATTTGATATCTAAGTCGTCTGATTGATCCAGGAGGGTTTGTGAGGTCCAAGGCTACCCCTGCCTCTACCCTCGATCCCACTCCACCAGCGCATAGGCAAGACACAGAGTCAAGACTCAGTGATCCATTGAATTAATTCGATTGTCTGTCTCATTCGTAGGCCCCTACCTTTGATGAGGATTACAAATTGCTACTAATGTCCAACATCTGTCACCTCCCTATGATGTGCCGGGGAAGGTGCCCGGGCTCCACAGACTCTAATTCATTTTTGCCCAAACCCCACAAGGCAGGTCTCACTCCTGGCCCTGCCTTTTAGATATCTCACAGGAAACTCAGAGAGATTGTGTGATGTGTCCAAGGACACAGAGCTGGTTAGGAGCAGGGTCAGTGAGGTGCTGCTGCAGCTGGCTCACAGGACCATGTGCCCAGGCCTGTAGGACTGAGTCTTGGGAACAGAAGTTCCTGAGGCAGAGGAGTGAGCATGCGGACAGTGAGGAGGAAGGGGCTGGGAGGTGCATTCCAACAGAGGCATTTCTCCCAGATGCTTCAGCCAGAGTCCTAAGTCCTTGTAGGACCCTGCTGTCCCTGGGGCGAATGATGAAATGGACCATCCGTTTGCTCGAAGCGACATCTTGCTTCTGCTCCCTCAGGGCCCCTGCACAAGCCCCATGCATTCCTAGTGACGTCACCCAGCTGTGCTCCTTCATCTCCCAGAGGAAGCTCTGTCACAGTCGGAAAGGAGGGGGGGGACGAGCAGGGGTGCCTAGGGATGACGCTGAGACAGGCCGCCTCTCGGCGCCTGCAGGAATGTGTTCCCAGTGTGGCCCCACGGCCTACTTTGGGGAGGGTCCCCAAGCAGGGTCAATTCCTGATGATCAGAAGGTGGACGCCGAGGCCTGAAATGCCCAGGCTAGGGATGAAAAATAATCCAACTGAATAAATAAATCACCAAAGAGAGCAGCAACCACCGTCTGCCAAGAAATTTAATCCCAAATGTGGAAAGAGTTGGTGGGGGAGGGGGCAGTCAGAGAGGACTGAGGTTCTGAAATGATTTTATTGGTGATAGGGCCCTAAGAATATGTAAATAGTCTCTTGGTTTCTGTCCTAAAAGGAGAAACAGATGCCAAGGCTGAGTTTTCATATGAAAATCACTAAGACCCTGAGAATGCCATTTAAAATGTATGTAATTTGATTGTTATCTCCTATAAGGGAGGGCCCCTCTTGGAGGTTTCCTTTTACATCAGCCCCCTCCCTGTAAGACCTTTTTCTGTGCCCCTCCCTCCCCCTTCTCCTCTTCCAAAGCCCTATAGTGAGATGGGCACAAGATGGATGAGAAAAATACTGGGAGCTCAGTGCAGGGGTCTACTCTCTTAGGGCCCTGAAGGCCTGTGGCTAAAGCTTCTACTCAAAAATTATGTAAATAAGGCTAGCAATTTCCAAGCCTAGCTCCTGCTAAGAAGCTTCCAGTGACAAGGATCACTCCCCTGTTTCTCCCCAGGCAGGTAATACCACTAGTCTGGAGATACTGAGTCTTAGAATGTCCCCCATAGGTTGAATTAAACTTTGTCTCTGCAAAATTTTGTGTCTGTGGAGCTTTTCACTTCTGCTCCTGGGCATTATGCAAATGTGTTGGATCATTCCTCCCTTGAGCCAGCCCTTCTAGAAGCCCTCTGGGGTTACAAAGACTTTGCACCCTTCCAAATAAAAGCGGAGCTGAACCGTCTACATCTAATGAAAGGAGTTTAGTGGTGAGGAGAAGTCAGGACACTGGTATTACAGGCCCAGTTTTCGTCCATGACTTTCAGGTCCTCAGTTTCCTCATCTTTAAAATGGGAAGATTTATGTCTGCCCTTTACTAGTGGGGTGAGGATAAAGTAAGAAAAAGGGATAAAATATTTTGAAGGTCAAACAATCCCATAAAAGTGAATTATAATTAAAAGCACCCAATGAAGCCACAGAAGGGAAGGGGCTGGATGCCCTTCCTCCTCTGCTCGTAGAAAGGGTTGAATCTGTGCTCTCCAGAGTCCCTCCCAGGTGGGTGCAATGTGCAAGAAGTCTCAAGCGAATGGGAGCAGAACAGGATGGGTTTTCTAGACCTGTGCAAATCAACAAGCACTCATTCATTTGTCTCTGGCCCAGGGGGCTCCAGTGAACAAATCTAGTTCCAGAAGAGCCGAAAAGGAGGGGTGGGGTGGCAGGAGGAAATGAGGAAGGAGACTCTTTTCATTCATTTAACCATTCGGCAAACAATCAGGCTTCCAGAGCTCACGGCCTGTTGGACGAAGCCTGTGCAGGAGCTTTGCTGACAGTGGGGAGTTCCCCAATAGCCCACACAAGATGATTCTACATGGTGTGGTGGGCCGAACCATGTCCCCCCACCCCCAAAGGGGTCCGCATCCTAACTCCAGGACCTGGGACTATGTTACCTTACATGGCAAAAGGGACTTTGTAGATGTGATTAAAGTTCACAAGCAGTTGTCCTGGATTATCCTGGTGAGCCCAACATAATCACAAGGGTCCTCATCATAAGAGGGAGGAAGGCCAGAGTGAGAGAAGGAGTTGTGATGACGGAAGCAGAGGTTGGAGTGACCTGGGGCCAGGAAGCAAGGAATGCAGGCGCCACTAGAAGCTGGAAAAGGCAAGGAAATGGCTTCTCCCTCGAGCCTCCAGAAGCAGCACAGTCCTGCCAACCCATTTTGGACTTCTGACCTCCAGAACTATAAGAGAATAAATCTGTGTTGTTTTAAGCTACTAAGTTTGTGGTGATGTGTTGCAGAAGCAACAGAAAACCAATATACACAGTTCACAGGAGAAATTTTCTATGTAGACTCTTATACAGTTATTTTCGTCTGTGCTGGTGTCCATGGACTAGGAAAAACACACACACACAGTACAAGCACATCTAACCCAAACTCAACCCGATCTCGAGGTTTCTGCACTTGCTGTTCCCTCTGCCAGAAGGCTCTCCCCCTAGACCTTCGCATAGCTCTCTCCTTCTCAGCTCTCTTCGCTTAGGCTTCACTTCCCCAGAGGCTCCTTCCCTGGCTGCCCTTTCTAAAACAGTGCCCTGTGCCCCCGCACCAGTCCCCCACTGTGCCAGATTTTCTCAGACTGCAGACTGCAGTCCATTAATAGATCAAAGGATCGGTCTTCAGTGGCTCCTAATCAGCATTTTTAAAACCAAAAGAGAAAATAGGCCACATCGCATGTAGTAAAGGTAAGTACTGTTTCTCAATATATTTCTCAAAACATTTTCTGTTTTGTGTGCGTTTATACGTATAGGTGGTTGCCATGTAGAATCACTTCCATACCACGGATCAAAATTGTTTATCTAATATATCGCCCAGCCAAAATTTCTCCAGAGTCGTTCCCATTATCTGAAATTTTCTTATATGTGATCAGCGCTTCACATACACGGACTCCGCATCTGCGGATTCCACCAACCACGGATCAAAAATATTCGGGGAAAAACAATGTTTCACTATTGCTGCCATGTACTATGTAGTTATGCCTACCATGGCTGCATCTGTACTAAACATGTGCAGATGTTTTTCTTGTCATTTTCTTGTCATTTGCAACATTTTTGGACAATTATTTCCACAGCATTTACATTGTATGAGGTATGATGGGTAATCTTCACACATTGTATGCGGCAAACGTATTTATACGTTTTACGTTGACTGGTGGTGGAACGCGGGCCACGTATAAATACGTGTTTTGTAGACTAGCAGTAGAATGCGGGTAACGTATAAATACGTTTACTTTTATACTTTTTTATTGCTCTAAAGGGATGCTAACATGCAGATATATGAATTCCAAAGGACAAAATTTGGGTCTCTAACACATACAATGGTGAATTATGTATGTATGTATGTTTTAACGATTATCACACCAAAAAAACTACTAAAACTTCATTCTTCTTTTTTTACAATGAAGTTTAAAAAAGAAAACTTCATCCTTTCTTTTTTTACACATTTTACGTACTTTTTTTCAAAATATTTTCAATACATCGGAATTTTTACATATTTTATTAATTTCAATTTCCAGTGAGTTTTCCAGTATCTGTCTGTTTAAAATTTAAGAAAAATAATTCAGTATACATTTTATAGTAAATCACAAAAAGTTTCATTGAAAAAAATATGTAAAACTAAAGTTATCGTAATTTTACTGAACGTTGCCATTTGCGCAAAACATTAGCTAAAATGGCCTGCGCCGACTGTTAGCGCGCGATAAAAGCTACCCGCATACAATGTGTTCAGATGGCTTAAAGTCTATGGATGATGTGTGTAGGTTATACACAAATACTATGTATTTTACATCAGGGACTCGAGCGTCCACAGATTTTGGTAACTGCGGGGGTCCTAGGGCCAATCCCCTGCAGATACCGAGGGACAACTGTATTTATTTTCCATCTTCTCCAGAAGAATTCACGTTCATAAGGTAGAGATTTTGCCTGGTTTTTCTTCGCTGTGTCCCTAACACCCAGACAAGCCTGCCACCCCACAGGCACTCAATCAAGATTTGTTAAGGAAGGGACAAATTAGCCAAGCCCATGATTTCAAGAATGTTATTTTAGGACAGGAGTCACATTATTCAGAAGTAAGTTCATATAAAGGGTCACATTATATAAATAGGAACATAAAGGGTACCCAGTGAGGCAAAAATTAGAAAGAGGCTACTGAGGACATAAAATAATAGATGCATGCCCTGCTTTGGCAGGGAATTCTAGGCTAGCTGGGGAGAAAAGCCGTAGAAGGGCTCAGGAACAGATGCGTTCTGTCCGAGGATGTCAGCGGTCACGTCCACCTCCTCCGTGTCACCCACCAGAAGGCCGCAACCCAGCGCCACAGAGCGGCCTGCCGCAGAAGCAACAGGAGAGCCCCGTGTCAGCCTCCCGGGCCACGGTCTTCTTCCCTTTCAGCATGAATGAAGGCTTTGGGCATGCTGACCTCCCAGCTGGTTTCCTTTCAATCCAACCACACTTGGGCCCTGGAATCTGAAAATCCAGGATGAGAAGTTTCATCCCCACTCTAGCCCCACCCTCCCCACCACCTACTGTGTTGTGTTTTTTTTTTTTTCTTCTGCACATACTGTCCAGGAACTTGGAGGCAGTACCATGCCGTGGAAAGATACCCAGCTTGGGAATCAGACAGAACTGGCTTCCAATTGCCCTATGTTTACTTCTTATTAACCAGGAAACTTGGGCACATTCCTTAACCTCTCTGAGCCTCACTTTCCTCATCTGTAAAGCGTGGAGATTCAAGACATGCCCGGAAGACGTTAAAAGTCCCTGTTGTGAATGAAATGACTTTGTGAAGTGCCCAGAAGAAAGCAGATTCTCAGGAAATGCTGGGTTCCTTTTCTTCTCTCACAAGAGGTTTTTATGCCTTATTCTTGTGGTTTCATCTTTAACAAATGCCCCCAAAGGGTGGGCACTGTTCAGATGCCGTCAGTGACAAGCTGCCAGGGGATCCCATTTTAAAATGTCAGCTCCAAGCGATCCAGAACAGGTGTCCTTACGAGGGGACTTTGTCCTCCAAAGGTGGACATTCCAGGGTGATGAGACGCGAAGGCAAGTGTCAGAGCATGAACGAAGGTGCTGTGACGGCCCCCTTCAACGCTCTGGTCTCCTCCCTCACCCGTCCCCACGAAGTCGTGGTCTAGCCAGGGCCACATGATGACTTTCATGGACTGTACGCACTTGTACTTTCATGAACCTCTTTCTTTATCAAACAAATATTAAAAGCCACATTTGCTACCATGTGATTTCACGTATATGTGGAATCTAAAGAACAACATAAACAAGCAAACAAAATAGAAACAGACTCATAGATGCAGAGAACAGATTGACAGTTGCATGAGGGGCGGGGAATGGGTGAAAAAGGTGGAGGGATTAAGAAGTACAAACTGGTAGTTACAAAATAGTCGTGGGAATGTAAAGTACAGCATAGGGAATGTAGTCAATAACATTGTAATAACTATGTAAGGTGCCTGGATATATCAGGAGGAACACTTTAGAAAGTGCGTGCTTGTCCAACCACTATGCTGTACACCTGAAACTAATACAGAATACTACTGAAGATTAACCATAATTGAAAAATAAAGAAGTCATATTTGTCCACTGCATTGGTATAGAGACAAATCTATGAATATTATATAATAAAACACTGTATTGAACCTAAAAGTTATCTCTTTTTTTATGATTTTAAAAGAAATTAAAATATGTTCATGGGCCACTAAAAACAGTATATGCCCTGTGCCCACCCACCATGCCAAAGGATAAGTCACCCCTGGTCCAGCCTCTCGCTGCTCACCTCCAATTATGGGAACCTGATGCTTCCGCATGGGACCTCAGTTAATTCTGACGTACTTGAAAGTTCTCGTTTATATCGACTAAAAACATGCATCCTTTAAGCTTTCACTCTTGTTGGCCTTGACCTTAGCTATCGGAGCTCCAGAGAACTGGGGAAATGTGAAGGGTGAAAAATAGGCAGTTGATGTCCCAGATCCCAAAGGCATCCTCAAGGCTAATCTTGGCCAGGCCCACCCACTACACCTGGCCTCCCCTTCCAAGTACCCAGCTGGCTCCGGTGAGGCACCTGAAACTACTCGGCAGAGTGAGGCACCTGAAACTACTCGGATGTGTCAGGCTGACCTGGCCCTGTAGGTCAGTGGAAGGGGTCAGTTTAAATCTAGGTACTCAGCTCTACAGCCCACACTTTGAACCGTGAAGCTGTGTGTTGCCTTCTCAACTGTAACATGAAGATAATAATACCTTCCTGACAGGCTATTCTGAGGATTAGAAATGAAGACCTCACTGTCCCTAGGCCACCCAAGACCATTCACAAAAGTATGCATCATGGCCAATGGGGATGATCCCAGGCCAGAGACTCATCAGTCTCACAAGACGTCGAAGGCTGAGCAATCATTTTGTTCATGAGGTATTAAAATTCTTATTCTGGAATAAGAATTTCCAGAATAAGAATTCTAAATGGCATATGCATCTACCATATCTCCCCTTGTCTACGCAGCTCTGTCATTGATTGAATCTATCTCTGTTTATGCGATTACAACGGTCACAGAGAGCAATATGTATCTCCTTGAAAAAGGAGGAGACTGAAGGAAAGCTGACTTGGAAAGTCAGTAACAATAGGATGCAAATGGTATTTTCCAGAGGGTCACATGAATTATCCCATAAACTCTAAGGTGAACTTGCTGTTTCCACCCAGAGAACTCCAAGATGGGGAAATGGCCACACATAACATCTTTTCTGACAAAAAGAAATGGCGCAGTGACCTACAGTGGTAAAAAGATGCCCAATTCCCACCCCCCACCAGGACCTTTGGTGGGCCCAGTTCTTTAAAAGTCATCCCCCCAGGGCCTGAGATTGCACAGGCAATTCCCGGACAAGCCATCTCCAGCCGAGCTAGGTAAAATAGAGGTTGGACAGTGGCTGTGTGACTCACAGATCAGGACACGATTCCTTTGCACCACAAGAATCTGAATACTTGGGATCAAACAGACCTGGTTTCAAATCCAGGCTCTTCAATGTGTAACTCCGGGAACTTGTTTCCAATGGCTCAAATCTTCCAAAGCTCCAATGAATGGGATGACAACTTCCTTAGACAGTTTGGGGGGCTCAACTGAGGTGACTTATGAAAACACAGTTTAGACAAATGGCAGAACTCAAGGAGTGGTGGCGCTTATTCTAACAGTGTAAGCTTTTTCCTTGAGAACTTTAGCACTCCTCAAAAGCCCAATACTATAAGAATATATGTTGGGCCATCAGCACCACCTGGCGGTCAGCTATAAGATTTAGCAAACCTCCCCTCTGTCTTTGGACTTCTTTTGGGTGGTCCTAAGGAGGCTGGCATCACAAAAAAAAAAAAAGAAGAAGACTGCTTTCAAAACAGGATTTGCTTGAAAGAGGCCTGGCAATCAGGAGGAAGAGAACATAACCTGATTTATTTATAAGTGTTCCCTGACAAAAGAAAAACTGGTTCCATCCCCCTTATAAGATAAGACAAGACAAGACGAGACAGGTAAGACGTTTGTTTCACTTCTCTGAGCCTCTGGATCTTCATATGTATGAAAACAAGGATACCTATTTGTAGGCATCAAAAATGAAATAAATATAGGTCTGGTGACATCTAATAGACACTCAAAGCAATTTTTGATATTCAGGCAGCACCTGCACGTACCTGACCCTTTAAGCTGTACCTGGTCTTCAGACATCAGCTGGGACATGTGCCCTGAGTGTTCCAAGAGGAAATGGCCAGCAGGGAGCTGTGCTGGGCCAGCTACTTTCCACATGCTTTTTACCTCCCTGTTTCTAGGGGCCACTGCCTCAAAGTCAGACCTGCTTGGGAAGGGCCCATGGGAAGCTGGGTTTCTCGGAGACTGGAGAAGGAAGATCATTTGTTCATTCATGTAGTATTCATTCATTTAACAAAAAGTGCTGAACATCAGAGACACAAAAATGGCTTTTACATGGCTCCTGGCTTTCAAGGAATTCACATTCTAACTGCGGAGGCAGGAAAATAAAGAAATAGTTATGTGCAATGGGCCAGGTACTGTGCCATTGAGGAGGGTAACATGAAGGAGAAAGTAGCCAGCTCAACCTGGAAGAGTCAAATGGATTCAACAGTTACCTACTAAGTACCAAATACAATGTGTGCACCTGGAGATACAGGAGGAATAAATTCCAGCCCCTGCCCCCAAAAAGGCTGTGGTTGGCTGGGGTAAGGGAAGGATGCAGAGGACATGACATGTGGTTTGGGGCTGCAGACGGTGTGGGTTTGGGGAGCTTGAAACAAAGGAAACAGCATGAGCAAAGAAAGGCCTAAAGGTGGGACAAAGCAGGATCAGCCAGTGGCTTCTCCACACCCACCCAATGCAACTCCTGAGCAACTTCTGAGCTGCTTTCCCTGCTTCGGGATTCAAGAAATGCAAATATCTTTTCATTCATTGCCATTTTAAAAACTGGCTTATCCTCCACTATGGTTCAGTCTCCAATGGTCCCAGATAGGCAAGTATTGCACCACATCATGCAGAACATGACCCAGAAAGCTCCCCCTGTTCCTTCTGTATTAGCATCCTCCTCTCCAAGGCAACCTCCTCAACAACAATCCCATCCATCTTCTTCCCTGGTGTCTAGAAGCCCTGAGCCTCTCCCAACCCCCAACCCTCCTGAAGCTCCAGCATACT
>PVJI01013412.1:0-41148 GCA_004026765.1 Micronycteris hirsuta
GAAAGCCTTTCTCCTGAGCCTCAGAAGAAGGGCGGTGATAGATAGCAGGGAGGCATCTCCATGAGGCACATGGGAGGGGACTGGGATTTCAGGGAAAAGGGACGGAAAGAGCTCTCACGGTTTATCTTTGGTGCACTGAAGCCGTCCAGTCCTCAGTTGTTCCATCCATAAAGCAAGGAGTGTGGTCTAGAAGGTATCTAAAGATAGTTCAGAAATGTTACGATTCTAATGAGCCCAACAGTGTCCTCTGTGTCTGATTTTTTAAAAACTATTTTATTTTTGATTTTAGAGAGAGGGTAAGGGAGGGACAAAGAGAGGGCGAGAAACATCAATGTGAGAGGGAAACATCGATCAGTTGCCTTCTACATCCCAGGGGATGGAACCTGCAAACCAGGCATGTGCCCGACCAACTGAGCCGCACCAGCCAGAGCTGCGCCTGACATTTAATACTAAATGCTGATGGCATTTATAGTCAATTGTAGGATCTTATATAATGATGATCTGCTAGGAGCCATATCATGAATTATCAATGCCTACTTATCAAAGCATTTACCAGATTTAAAGTGTTTAATAGAACCATCAGAATAAAGTAGGAAGCCATTCAGCAATCAGACCTTCTTATATCCCTATTACAGATGTTCCCCTGTTTTTATTTAGAACTTGGGCAGTCAGAGTTCGCGTTTATGGAGTGACACCTAGGACAGACGCTGCTCTCACAGTCCAGGTGGAAGACGGCGAAACCTTCTGGGACTTGGTCCCTTGTGAGTCTTCAAGCCTGGAGAGTATGGTGGGTGCAGAAGTGGAGTGAGGTGGCCAGGAACAAAGTGTAAAGTATTAAAAAATTAGAATAATCTAGAACTTGGACTCCTCAGTGTGCCAAGATAAAAACAACGTGTGAGATAATGTATGTGAAAGCAGCTGGGAGTGCCGTAGTGCGGTGCAGTCACCGAGCACTCTGTACTCATATAATTTTGATGTAACTTTGAATCCCAGGTCAGCCACTTTTTAGTTTATACTTTATTTTCTCATTTTTAAACACATATAATAATAGTGTCTATCTTACTGAGAGGGTTGAATAATATTTAGACAGCTTTTGAATAGCGAGTGCTGGCATTTGGTAGGCCCTGCTTGACTATGTCAACCCCTAGGTTAATTCTTTCACCAAATTAACCAGTGATTTCCTGAGTCGGAATTTGCCATTTGTATTTCCTGGTTCTCGGTGGTGAATTGAGTGGTGGACTGCCTACAGTGCTCGAGTCCAGCGTGCAAGAGAACAAGGTCTCTCACGGCTCTTTTCACCAGACATTGTGTAATAAAAGAGCCAATTGATGCGCCATTCACAATGTTTTTAAACCTATATAAAGAGTCATTGATTCAGAACAGTTGCTGGGCCTGTGAAAAAGTATGTTTGATGGTTTCCATGGAGACTGCCCTGCTGGCTGTTCTGCCATCACTGGCCTTAATTATACGCTGGGATTGCCAGGGAGCCTTCCAAGCTGCCTCCAGAACAACACCTCCTGGCGTAGTAACATGTCTGCTGCACTGCACTGTATTTCCTGTATCAGCATTTCTCTTAAAACAGTTGAGAAGATTCTGCTGGTAAGTTTCAACATCCGATTGATTTATCCTTGTGAAGAACTCCTAGCTGGATAGGAATTTTTCTGAGTTTTGACTGCCCATCTCTCAGGCTGTTGGGCCAGGCCTTTGGAGCATGGCCTAATGTCTTCCTTTTTTCCAGAACATGTTGACATTTCTCTGGAGCTTTTGCCAAGATATTGAACTAATAAAGAGTCTTGGCTATGTCAGTTGGCAAGATAAAATTAAACCTGTTTATGTATAGGACGAATTTATAAAAGCATTGTCGGTAGATACTGTTAGGGTTTAATATTTGGAATTTTTAAATGTCTCCAAGACCATTGGTAAAACTCTCGGTATTATTAAACAACAGAAAGAAAAAGAAGCAGTAGCTTACTTTCTTCTTAACGTGGAATCACAGATTTCATGACTTCCAAATATCATAATTTCTTACTTTGCACTGACTTTTTAAAATATATTTGTAGGGAAGTTCTAAAGCATATAACATTGAATCATACCTTGAACTTCTGAGGAGATGACCATATATCAGGTTCTGAAATTAGACCTCCTGTAGGTTCAATTTCTGGCCCGTGACCGCGGGTGGCACTCATACCTGTACCCTCCTCCCCACCCCACACAAAAGAGACTATTGAAAAATCCCGGAAGTATCGTTACAATGCCCATCACGTCTTGCTCTCGCTAGGCCATGTCCGTGCTAAACAGAGTGTCAATTCCCTTCCTCCTTCTGCTTCCTACTCTTACTACTATTATTTTTTTCCCCATTTTGCTGAGCTGTAATTGATATAGAACATCATACGAGTTTAAAGCGTATGACATGATGATGTGATATCTGTGGACATTGTGAAATGATCACCACAATAAGTCCAATTAACATCACCCCTTACGTGGTTACAAAAACACATGGAGCGCTCCACAAATTTGGGTGTCGTCCTTCCCAGGGGCCAGGCTAATCCTCTCGGGATCATTCTAGTTTTAGTGTCTGTGCTGCCGAGGTGAGCACCATGGCTTCCTTTCCTTTATTACCTTCATCATCATCATTCTCATCGTCATCGTCACCATTTGTGGGCTGTGGAGAAACTTGTTCTTTTTCTGGACGGTAAAAGTTAATCACAAAGGAGGAGGCTACTCCTCTTCGGTTCCCTGTTCGTATTTCTTCTCATTTTCTCAGCTTCATAAGACTCCTCGCTCCTTCCTCCTGTTACATTTAAAACTCATTTGAAGACATGACTCTCTGTGTAGCAGTTTAGTATTCCTCTTATTTTCTTCCTTCAGTTGTCACTCAGCACCTTAATGTGTCCTGGAATGGTCTGATGAAAATAAATGATTAAACCCAGTGAAGCTGTGCTGTAATGTAACTTTTATGTTGAAAGAGTATGCTTAAAAAATCTAATTATGGCTGTTTCCTAATGAAATCATTTTTCTTTTTCACAGTCTAAGTGGCTGTGGCAAGGAGAATAATTTTTCCTGGAAAATTAAAACCTAGAGGCAGCACAGTTTCCTTTGCAGTCGCTCGCTGGGCAGCAATAACAGCATGTCGCTGTCTTTCCATGACATCACTGCGGAAGCGACAGGAACGTGAAGTGGCAGGTCAGGGCGCAGCGCTGCTGAGCTGTATGGAAACAGCAGAGAAGCTAGTTATCTGGGAATTATTTGTTTGTCAACAAGATTTTCCCAGAGGGCACATGGGAAGGGAAATACAGTTTTGGATTAAAGAAAAAAAAATTAAATTCCATTTCCTATTGTCAAAATAATTCAAGAAGTGTGTGATGTTAATGGACATCTTGCTATTTTGGATAGGTTGTTTTTCTTGTTTCTGATTATGAACTCTTAATTTTTTTCTGGGCTATTTTTAGTGCCATTGATCGTCATGATGTTCTGTGCTGCAAAAAATATGATAACGATTCTGGGTTTCACAACTTTTGACCTGAATGAATTTGCTTGAGTTTCCTTTTTGAGGAAATAATTTGAATTTCTGTAAATTTTCTGACTGCAAGGTTTTTTATGGGTGCTGTTATTATCCAAGATAATTTAAAGTACCTAAAATTAAAGTGGTTTTTGCAACATAAAGTTCAATTAATTGGGAAAGTTTTAGAAGGTCTCCTTTGGGGGATGAATTGATGTGTACTCAGTTCATTGGAGAATAAAGGAGTGCTGAGCAAGTGTTTAAATACACTGATCTTATTTTATACACCTTTGCAGGTTTGTGCCCCCATATCAGAAATTGAGAAAGCTGGGCCCTGGCCGGCATGGCTCAGTTGCTTGGAGCATTGTCCCTTAACCAAAAGTTGGGGTTCAAGTCCTGGTCAGGGCACATACCTGGGTTGCAGGTTTGATGCCTGGTCCTGGTGTGTGTGTATTGAAGGCAACTAACTGATGCTTCTCCCTTGCATCTATGCTTCTCTGTCTCTAAAAGCAATGAAAAAATGTCCTTGGATGAAGATTAAAAACAATTTTTTTTTTTTGAGAAAGGTGGAATTCTGCATGTATCTTGTGAAGGACCTTCAACTGCCTTCAACAATGATCTTTTTCTTTACTGTTTGAGACTACTTTTCCTTGTAAAGACCCTAGAACTAAGTTCCTCAAGGTGTGGCCAGACACTGGCTAACCAGAAAATAGCTCTTTGGGCCCTGTGCACGCCCAAAGCAGAGGGCACACGTGGGCGGAACTGAGTGCCAGTGTCGGGAGAGAACGAAGCTAATAAAATGGGACAGTTCCAGGGGAGTCTGAATGAGCAGATGTTTATTACTTGGAAGCCAGCTTTTGACACAGAATCAGAAGGAACGATGTGTGGACCTGAAAGACTTAGTAGATACTTACCTGGTATGAGATTGTGATCCTGGTGGTCTGGTACCCCATAGGCCTTCCCCACACTGTTCTCCTGTTTTATCCTCCAAAGTGAAATTGGAATGTAAGTAGCAATTTGCTCATTTCTGACTGTTTAACATTTCTCTCTTACAAAAAGTAGTCCAAACTGGTTTCTCCTCTCTTGTCTCTGTGTCGGCCCTTTGAACTGACCCAGGACTCATTCTTCAGGTTAAGTTTTCTGATACTGTTTTTGTTCTTATCCTAGTGGACTGCGTCTGACCGTAAGGCCAGATGATTAAAAACAAGCAGGTTGTGCTTGTCTATGACTGCAAAATAGCCATCAATTATTCAAATATATGGCAACCCCCCCAAAACTTTTACAGTCAACAACGCATTGCCTGACACCATGTAACTGCAATTAGCTGGTAATTTGCGTACACAAGTTTATTTGATTGTTTATGTGCTTTTCTGGAGGATGCTGGGGTGGGGAGGTTTTATGGGGAACAGGCTCTCCTCAGCTACATTTCCACACGTCATCTTGTCCTGTGACTTCTGAGGGGCAGGGGTGCACAGGGAAGCTGGCCCAGGGCTGCATCGGCCCCCCCTGGAAGAATTCCACCTCGTTTCTTTCCTGCCTCACTCTAAGCCATTATTTCCTATTTGGGGCTCTGTGTGTTTTCTGCATAAATTTCTGGGTATGTTGTTATGTTTGGCCCGTAATATGGTAGGTGATCAGTCAACATTTAAAAGATAAAATGCCCACCACTTTTCTTCACCTCCTTGTCAGGAGATTTTCGCTTCAGAAGAGGATTTTCACTTTCATGGAAAACACTGTTACCATACTAACGTAGATCTTTGTAAAAGCGAAGTGGCATAAAGCGAACTTTCAGGAAGTGGGGGTACTGTTCGCTTAGTGCCATTTTGGCCTTTCAAGGATTTGATGGGAGAATTTTACTTTCAGATAAAGGGCGTGACAGAAGCATCAACCCTAAAGGTTGCTGGATGAGTCTTCAGTAGGAAACGCAGTGTTCGGTGTGGGCGAGGTTGGTTGTAAAACAGTGGGAATAGAGACAGAAGGGGCATTAAATCTGGGGTGGATTCAATGGCTAAAACGTGAGAGATTGGCAGTACCAAGACTTGGTGAGGATGTGGGATGACGTTCCTGGCTTAGAAACGCTCCACTAAGTGAGGTCTGTGTGATGACTGAGCAGTCCCGCCCCCGGTACACGCCCCAGAGAAACGAGGACGTACACCCACAGCAGGACGTGTGCAGTGTGATGGGGTTAGAGAGAGGTGAGGGTTGTGCAACTTTTGAATACACTAAAACCTATTGAACTGTTGTCTTATGTGCATTTGAACAAAGAGCACGCAGCCACATGGGTGGTTCGGGATGGGGGAGCGCTGACTGGGAACGAGCGTGAGAGGAGCCCTGGAAGGTTCCGTGTCTCTGTCTAATGATGGTAACGTGGGTGTTTACAGATGCAAACATTCAGTTAGCTGTGCACTTAAGATTCAGGCCTTTTAGGCACTTTATTTATGTTTTATTTCTGTTTCAAAACTATGCCGTGGGTCCAGGAACAGCACCATCCTCAGAAAACACGCCCACAGCGCTGAACCTCCTCTCCTGTCAGCACTGGGAGGGCCCAGGTGCTGGCACAGCAGCTTCTCCAGCAGCCCCTGCCCGCCTCTGGCTTTGACATTGTACTGCAGGTGGTGTGGGGTTCCACTCGCTAAGGGAAGGAAAGAAGCCACCAGCTGGTGTCTTGCTATTCTGGGCAGTAGCCACCAGTTCTCTTGAATGTCATGGTTGGGGACAGTTTCTAATAAATACTCAGCTCAGTGCCAAGGTAAAGAAAGTGAGCTCAGCTTCCTGGTCTTATTGCAGAGGTATTTACTGTTTCACCTGTGTTTGCGCTTCTGCTGCACAGGTGAGGCCCATGCCCTGTCAGGTATGCTTTTCCCTTCGGGGCTGAACTAATTAAGGAAAAGGGCAGAGCCACCATGATCCTCGGACTTGCGGTTTGACGAGTGAATGCTCAGCTCATTGCTGGGCCCTCCCGCTGAGCCTGGCCAAGCAGCCTCCCTGGGGGGCGCTCTCGGGATTGCTGCGTGGGTTCACCTCCCTCACGCCTCTCAGGCTCCCTTGGCCTTATGGTTTTGGAGCTGGCAGTTGGTCATGTTTAGAACATGCTTACCAAGTTGGGGCTCCCTTAGTCCCAGCGTGTTTGGATGCACGAGCATGTTAACGTGTGCTGTGACTGCAGTGGTGGTGAGGAGAGAGAAGCTTTATGTGGGGGTGGAAGAAGGGGTCAGATGCCCGAGGTGCTAGGGGTGGTGACTAACCCTGGAAGGCCTGCATACTAACTCGTGCTCCGTGGTCAGGCCGCACCCCACAGGCCATCTGCTCCTGCTGCAGAGAGAGGGCGAGGGGCATCCTTGGCCAGCCTTGTGCAGTGTGAGGGTGCCTTCCTGATTCCTGGCAAACAGAAAGCCTGCCCTCCTCTCTTGTGCTGTTGGCAAAACATAATATGATTTTTGCTCCATAGGCAGCAGCTCATTAACCAGTCAGATTTTAGATTTAGATCTACTTAATACTCATTGAATACCTGAAATAATAAAAGTATGAACAGTGGTCACAGGTAACAAGGTGCATTCCCAATGTGCCAGTCTGAGTGGTTGGTGCTTAGACACATTTCTTATTTAATTCTTAGCACGATCTTGTGTGGCCCAAACTACATGCTTCTCTTACCTCTTTAGACAAGAGGAAGCAAAGATGTTACGTGACCTGTCTAAGCCAGAACCAAGGAGCCTGGACTTGAACTCAGGTCTTGACTGCAGGAGGTACCCCTCCTGGTGGGTCTTTTTGGAAAGACTCAGAGGAGGAGGGTCTCCTTTGTCATGTGTGTGGCGCTTAGAGGCTGAGTCTGAGTGTGATGGCCCGTGTTATCCCCCGGGGACTCCCCCACACGTTGTTGTGAGTTTTCCTTAATGAGTAACCGCACAATATAGAAAACACCTCCGGGAAACTGGGAGGCTGGCGGAGGCTAACTGGAAACAGATGAAAGGAAAGGAGCTCAACCTGCCGCCTGGGCAGAGCAGAACCACGCTGTCAGGATGTGCCTTAGGACCACCAACAGAGCAGCCGCCGCCTGGCCTGGCCGTGGGAATGTGAGTGGCGTGGCTCCTCGCTAGGTCTTGAATTTTCTGGTAGGTGTTTAACTGTAGGGTGTGTTCTCCACTTTTGAAGCAAATAACTCTCTTCTTAATTTGTAACTTTAATTTTGATTCATGACTTAAATTTTTGTCCCCTAGAAAAATGCCTTAGAAATCATTAGTCTAATTCCCTTCACTTAAAACATTTCAAAAGGCTTACTATAGAAAAATTAGAAAGCTAAGTTAAATGAAAAGAAAAAGCATAGGTGATCCCAGCACTGTGGATATTTTGAGGTATTCTTTGGGACTTTTCTCTGTATATGTGTAACTGGGTTGGTTTGTTTTTACAGAAATGGGATCATTCTCTACCTGCTGGTTTTTATGTAACAAGATGGGGGCTATTTCCCCCTCTGTGGGGTGGGTGAGGAAACTGAGGCCCAGAGAGGCGAACGACATCCAGCTGCCCCGCACAGAGCCTTCCGGCCCGACCTGCGACGTGTGAGTGTGGGGCACCGGGCTCGGCAGAGGCACGGGTGTTTAGCGCTGTGTCTGACACGGGGCAGGCCTTGGTAAAGGGAGGAAGGTTGAAAGAAGCTGGCTCCGTAGCTGAGGCCTCTCCCACCATTCCCTGTCTCCTCGCCGGGCTGCCCAGGAGTTTGTTTTCAGCAGCCCCCTTGCTCTCCGGACAGCCCCACTTCCAAAGCCTCGCCCAGGCGTCGCCTTTGTGGTGAACTCAGAGGCCTCGGCGGTCAGTGTGCAGAAAAGGCCGTGCCTTCCCTGTGGCGGCTGCGGAATGACGGCAGCACACACATGCTAGCAGCTAGGAGCCTGGTTGTAAGGCGGATCACATTCCCCTGACTTCATAAATGCGCCACGAAGTCCCGGAGGGCCTTGGCAGGTTCAGCGGGCAGTTGAGGGGCAGGCCACGGATTTACATGCAGTTAACAGGGAGCTCTTGGCCAAGATCCTGAGCAAAGCGGAGTTAATTCAGCGCACTTTTTTGGCGATGTGGCTCAAAAATCCTATAGTTACAAATGAGTCTTGTTGAGATCCACCTCTGTATCCAATCTGTGGGTTCCTGGATGCCATGGCTTGGCCCAGCCTCACATTCTGAGGTCAGCAGGTGACAGACAGGTGGTGGCCCTGCTCTTTCCAGATTCTAGTAGTCCTTTGCTCAGTCCCTCACCTGGGGAAATCAGCATAAAGGCTAGCCACTTGTTTACATTTTCACATTTAACTCGTTGTGGAGTTGGTGTTTCTTGGCTGAAACGGAAAAGGAGAAGACATCCCGAACATCTGAGTGAACCTGGAGGTCAATGCCGCAGGGGCTTTGTGGCGTCTTCGTTGGAACAGGTACACAAACACCCTCTTCTCTAACCACTTTCTCTTGGTGACAACTTTTTCACCTAAGAGAGGAGGTAAAGTCACACATGTCCCAAATGAAATCCATCAGTAAAATCTTCCCTCCTCGCATCTCGGGAGTATGTTGCTCAGAACCTCAGGGAGAAGCCCCGTCTCTGTGTCTCACACATTTCTTGGCCCAGGCCTGTGCCTTTTGCTGGATGAGAAGGAGGAGCTGCTGCCCTCTCTGCTGGGTACTATTCATTCAGCAGACATGTCCTGAGCACCTGTAGGCTCTGGGCCCTGCAGGGCACTGCAGACTCAGGAGCGATGCAGACGGCCGCAGCCCTGCCCCTGTGGTGCTTACAGGCGTGTCGTCGAGCGTCGGGAGTCTGTGCGGGAGAGCCTGCCCCGGGGCCCATTGATGCCTTTCCCTGTTTCTGCTTTTGCTGTTTGGAACCCCTGCGGCCAGCACCGTGCCATGGTATCACTCCCCTGCCACCTCTGGTCTGGCTGCATTTGCACTGGCTGGGCCTCAGTCTGGAGGGGCAATTCTGAGTTTAAAAAACCAAATTTGGGCCCTGGCCAGTGTGGCTCCATTGGTTGTTCTATTCACCGAAGGGCTGCAGGTTCAATTCCTGGTCAGAGTGCGTGTTTGGGTTGACCAGAGTGCTCCCTGGTCGGGGTGTGTATGGTAGGCAACCGATCGATGTTTCTCTCTCTCTCTCAAAGCAATGAAAAAATGTCCTTGGGTGAGGATAAAAAAAATAAACAAAAAATTTTGATTAACAAAGTGCGGAGAGAGCTGGCACTCTGCTCCTCGCTGGTAGAAATGCCAGTTGACTCGACCCAGTGGAGGGCTGCTTGGTGGGACTGGCTAGGCTTACACGTGTGTGTGCCCTTTCCCCAGCACTTGCACTTGTGAGAACGCACCATTTACATATGTTCCCACCAGCCTAAAATGGCATGTGTGTAGTGTTGTTAAATGACAGGATTTATAGGAGAAAAGACAGAATAATCCCAGTGTTCGTCAGCAGGGACTGGAGCCATCTGGCCAATGGAACACTGGGAAAAATCAATGATGCTTTCTTTGTGCAGTCAGGGAAAGAGCTCCAAGATATATTACAAGGTAAAAAATGCAAAGAGTAAAACTGTAATATGCTAGCTTTAGTGGGAAGAAAAACAGAATCTGTATTCATATTTACTTACACAAGCATAAAGAAAATTTAATCCATGAGAAGCATACTGGCCCTTGCGGGAAGTGAGAACTGAGCAGGTGGGGGTGGGGGGGTCAGAGAGGTGCTTCAATGTTTTTATGGTTCATGGTTTCAGAGTCACAATTATATTACCTATTTTAAGTGAAATTTGAAAAATAAAATAAAATGGACTGCAATGTCATGAAAATAGTTAGACTTTTGCTTATACAGAGTTTAAACCTAGGTGTGAGGATTTTGAACCATAAAGAGTTGATTGACTGCTAGACACCTATATCTGAAAGAAAGAAGAAAGAAGTAACGTGGGCTGGGTCTCATTAGGGGAGAGAGAATGGGGTTCCAGGTAAGGTGACCTCCTGAGTGTGAGGGATGTGACCTGAGACCACCAGAGAGAGGGCTGGTGCTGTGGTGGTGTTGTCTGAAGGTCTCAGGGTGGTCCAGAGTGCAGTCCAGAGCAGTTTTGGATGTCAGTTTTTCTCTGTTGGAGACCGGAGTCTGAGTCTTGTCACGTGGAGTAGATGCTTAGGAGATGACCCGTGAAATGTGGCAGGCCCCCAGGGGTATTGCTGCTGCCATGGCACAGGAGGGCGACCAGCAGATTCTTACTGTGTGATGAATAGACCAGCCTCCTTGGGGTACTGCCAGGGAATCCTGAAATGCGCATGCTTGTTGCCTTCAGAATCTTTGCGTGTGCCTTGGGCCACACACTTTACCGTTTCTTTAGTGAAAAATTGCTGCTGATGGGCACTGTCTTCCTGATGGAGGAAGGTGCTGATGGGCTCCTGGCTGCACCCAAAGGAGGGTGGGCCCACATCAGCACCCTGCACTTACGCTTCCTGGTTTCTGTCATGGAAGCTGGGAAAAGACCATGGTTCAGATTTCTCTATATTTAGCTTCTTATATTTTATAAAGGGTTATCCCTTATAAGTTGAATAGAGACAAGATGACATGCTTGCCAGTTATCTTAGGGACACCCAGGATGTGACTGATCATGTACCTTCTTGGCTTTGGCTGCTGGAAAGCGTGCAGCTGCACTAGTGCGTTTCCTCCTCCCCTGCTCTGTGCAGCCCCCTCCCCACCTCGTAGGCAGAAATCCCTGGCATGGATTTGGGGCAATAGCCTCATATCTGCCTCTCTATCCTTGTTTTCCTCTTTCCTTCATATTTCTTATCTACTTCTAATTGATATACAGGGTCTGGCAGAAGTAAGGCTTGCTTGAGTGTGGTTGGTAGGGTATGTAAATATCTCGCATGCGATGGACAGCAATTTGAACATTTCACCTAAAATGTCATATGGTGTGCTTGAGTGCGATGTTGTTATGTTACAGAATTGCATACTTATGATTTTGTAATACAAGATTTTGTAATAAAAAAGGGGCGTTACTTGTGCAGGACCCTATATTTTTGCCTGTAATGATTGTCTATTTAAATTACACTTTACATCCAGTATTACTTTTTATTAGTTTCAGGTGTACAGCATACTGGTTAGACAATCATGTACTTTGTTACAAAGTGTTCCTCCTGGTATTTCCAGTACCCACTGGGCACCATACACGGTTATAGCAATATGCTGACTATATTCCCTATGCTGATCTTTACATTTCTGAGACTATTTTGTAACTATCAATCTGTACTTCTCAATCCCTTCCTTTTTCATCCAGTCTCACAACCACCCTTCCCTCTGGCAACCATCAGTCTGTTCTCTTTGTCCATGAATCTGTTTCAATTTTGTTTGATCCTTTGAATCCACATATAAGTGAAATCATATGGTATTTGTCTTTCTCTGACTGACTTAGTTCACTTAGCATAATACTGTCTAGGTCCATCAAGCAAATGGTAAACTTTCATTCTTTCTTATGGCCAAATTATTTTTTATATATATATATATAAATAATGTGTGTCCAGAAAATGTTCAACCATTGTTAATATAATGAGAACAGTTTGCATGACATTAATGTAACCTGGCAGCCAAGGAGAGTGGACTGGAATGTGCATGTGTGAACAATGACGACTTTACTATTATTAGTCAGTGGTGGCCGTAGATGCCATTGAGTGAGCATGTGTACTGTGTGGCTGTCACATTCAAAATGACTGAGTGAGTAGAGCAACGAATCTGCGTTAATGATTTAGAAGTCCACAGCTGTGGGCCACTGGTGATTGGCAGCTTCATCACAACACACCCACTCATGCATCTCATCTTGTGCAGTTTTTTTGTAAAACATCAAACCACCCAGGGGACTCAGGTCCCCTAGAGCCCAGATTTGGTGCCCTCACCTTCTGGTTTTTCCCCAAACTAAAATCACCTTTGAAAGGGAAGAGATTTCAGACCATCAGTGAGATTCAGGAAAATATGACGAGGCAGCTGATAGTGATTGGGAGAACTGTATGAGGTCCCAAGGTGCCTACTTTGAAGGTGACTGAGGTGTCCTTGTCTCATGAACAATTTTTCCTGTATCTTGTATCTTCTTCAATAAATGTCTCTATTTTTTATATTACATGGCTGGATACCTTCTGGACAGACCATATATATATATTGCAGCTTTTTTATCCACTTGTCTTTTGATGGCCACTTGGGTTGTTTCCATTCTTGGCGATTATAAATAGCACTGCAGTGAACAAAGGGCTACACATATTCTTTTGAATTAGTGTTTTGGGTTTCTTTGGAATACACTCAGAAGTGGAATCACTGGCTTGGAAGGCAGTACCATGTTTTAAATTTTTGAGGACCCTCCATACTGTTTCCAATCTTCATTCCTCCCACCAGTGCACAAAGGTTTCCTTTTCTCCACGTACTTTCCAATACTTGGTGTTTATGTATTTATTGAAGGTAGCCATTCTGACAAGTATGAGGTGACATCTCATTGTGGTTTTAATTTGCATTTCTCTGACGGTCAGTGACATTGAGCATCTTTTCTCTGTAACAGCTGTGTTTTTAAGCTTGAAAGTTCTCACTGGAACAAGTCAGGTAATGAATAAAATTGCCCCTGCAGCCTTCAAAAAAAGACATTTTGTGAGAGAAGGAAATTCAATCCCAGAGAAATACTTTATAGATGGTTTGTTTGTCTAATAGAGGAGGAAACAGAAATCCAGAGAAGGCCTTGGCCTGCCTGAGGTTACTCTCTGAGTTTGTAACATAGCAAGGGACACCCAGGACTCTCAGAGTGCTGGCCCACAGCCACGGCACGAGGACCCCTAGGAGAGACTTTATACCCATAGTGGCACTCCTCATCCCTCTCTTCCTTCAGTCTCTGGCAACCAATAATCTCCTTTCTGTCAATACAGATTTGCCTATTCTGGACATTCCATATCAATGTAGTCACACAATATGTAGTCTTCAGTGAGAGGCTTCTTTCTCTCAGCATGACGTTTTCAACGCTCGTCCATAGGGTAGCATGTGTCCATACTGCCTTCCTTTTCATGGCTGACTAATAGTCCAGGGCGTGGGTGAGCCACATTTGTTTATCCACACAACAGTTGGTGGACACTGGGGAATTGTTTCCTTATTTGTCAATTCTCCTGCCTCCTTGATTTCTTCATGCCAATATAATCCACACTCTGTCCAAGATTATCTTCTTCAACAATTGTGGGCATAGCACCTGTATTTATTTATTTATTTAATTTTTAAAAAGATTCTTTATTTATTTATTTTAGAGAGAGGGGAAGGGAGGGAGAAAGAGAGGGAGAGAAACGGCAATGTATGGTTGCTCCTCACATGGCCCTCACTGGGGACCTGGCCTGCAACCCAGGCATGTGCCCTGACTGGGAATCGAACCGGACCCTTTGGTTCCCAGCCCACGCTCAATCCACTGAACTACACCAGCCGGAGCAGCACCTGCATTTAAAAACCTGTAAGGCTCTGCAGTGGCTCACCTGCAGAATGAAGTCCCACCCCACTCTCCACCGCAGTCTTATTGTAGTGGTGACATTGCAGCCTCATCCTCTCCCTTTAGTCCTGTGGAGCTCATCCCTTATATTTTTAATTGCTTATAGTTTTCCACAAATGCCCTGTGTGTATCAACCCACTTTGGGTCTCAGCTCCAACTCAAATACCCTTTCTCTCAAACAGTCGGCTCCTGCTGCCTTTCTCTCTGAAGCCTTCTTCAAGGCCCTCTGGGGGAACAGTGGATGCCTCTGAGTTTTCTACATTTTTCTTAACTAAAATACCTACGATTCTGTAGGGTAGTTGTCTACTCCCTAATTGTCGCTCCTACATACGGTGTGAGCCCTTTGAGGAGGACCCATGTTTCCCATCGCACTTCTTGGTGTCCTTTCTGTGACTAACTCAAAGAAGATGCACCATCAGTAATGGTTGAATTCATGTGTGACCCGTGTTTAACCTTTGAAACTTTTATGGAGTAACTCAGTGTGCCCAGCAGTCAGTGTTTCCATCAGGGAAGTGAAGTCAGCTACTTGGCGACCCTTCCTCAAGGGAATGATTTCATACTGTGTTGCCCACCCCACCTCCTAGATGCTAGCAGGCCTTTACATGCCTTATCTCTGGATCTCACCTTTTCTCTGTGTCTGGAGACTATCAATGTCCTCATTTGTAAACAGTTTGAAAATGAGGCAAAGGAAGCTTAAGTGGCTTGCTTGTCTGAGGTCGGGCCCCTGGGAGGAAAGACTCTGTTACTTCCTCAGCTGCCATCTTCGAAGGAAGAAAGATCTGGAGGGAGGAAGAGCAACTCTGGACTTGAGGGTTTAACTCCTGAGGGGACATGGTGCCCACTGAAGCATTGCTTTGTGTAAATTGTGTTTGCACAAAGGAGGAACCCTTTTTTGCTTCTCTCTGTAAATGGAGATTCACAGATGCACTCCCTTTATAAGTCGGAGGCAAGAAAGAGGGAGCAGCCCTGGCAATGCAGCTCGGTTGGTGAGAGCATTATCCTGAAACATTAAAATTGACCGGGGTTTGATCCCCTGTCAGGGTACATTCAAGAATTAAGCAAGGGATAAGTGGAATAACAAATCTATGATTTTTCTCTCTTTCTCTAAAAATCAATAAATAAAAATCTAAAAAATAGAGACCCTCACCACCAGTTTAGGGCCTTTGTGGAGGAAGAAACTTAGAAGGTGACATCATTTGCAAGACCCACTGCAAAATGAGAGTAGAGAGCCTCTTGATCAGCAAGTATTAAGAATTTCAAGACAGGGGCAGCATTAAATCCATTAAATCCAGCTCAGTTCTCCCCCCACTCCCCCCAAAGGGCATGGCGGCCTCTATGGGTTGCACATCTAGAAGCTGGCCCTGGGCAGAGTTAGATACCAAGAGATTCACTTGTTCTCAGAATCACGCAGAAAACAATAACAATATATATCCTATTAAGGAATATGGACCAAAAAAAAGTTGCCTTCAAATGTTTTTGACTATAATACAGCTTATATAATAATTGTACTTTCTATGTGCCAGACACTGTTCTAAGGGCTTTGCATATACTAACTCATGTTTTTCTTCTTGAAACCCTACAGGGGTTGGTGCTGTTATTAGCCATTTCAAAGATGAGGAAGTGAGTGTGTGGGAATTCAATTGCCCCAAATTCTACAGAACTTAGGTGGGCTGGCTGAGTGGGGTTCATAACTGAACACTTTCAGCATTAGAACTCACAAAGTAGTTAGAAAACTCTTATATTGGTTTTTATTTTTTATTGTTCCTTCTTCTCTGATGAGACATAATATAAGACAAAGATATAAAATGAGAATGATTTCACGTTGAAAATGAAGGTCTAAGCTCATATGGGTACATAAACAGATTTTTTTTTAAGATTTTATTTATTTTTAGAGAGAGGGGAAGGGAGGGAGAAAGAGGGAGAGAAACATCAATGTATGGTTGCTTCTCACAGGCCCTCACTGGGGACCTGGCCCACAACCCAGGCGTGTGCTCTGACTGGGAATTGAACCAGGACCCTTTGGTTCCCAGCCCGCGCTCAATCCACTGAGCTACACCAGCCAGGGCACATAAACAGATTTTTTTCTTTTTCTTTTTTTGATTTAATCTGTGTTGTATTTTTTTCCATTACCATTTAGTCCCCTTTTGCCCCCTCCCCCCAGAAATCACCACACTGTTGTCCACGTCCATGAGTCCTTTTTCCGTTTTGCTCAGTCCCTCTACCCACTAACCCCCGCCACCACTAGCTGTCCTCTGCTCTCCATCTATGAGTCTGTCTCTGTTTTGCTTGTTAATTCAGTTTTATTTCTTTTTCTAGGCAAGCAAATGGTAAGGTCCTAGAAACTCAATCATGAATAACTACTATGGTTAAAGGAGGAGGAACAAGAGGAAGAAAAGGGGCGAGTGTGTGTTTCTTTCTCTTCCATTTCTTTTCCTTTTTCAGTTTAGATGCATTTGGCAGTTCAGAAGGCGAGAGGCCACCAGGCCAGTCCACATGTCATGGCGTATTCTGGTCCCTGTGCATATCTCTGTCTGTTCCTGGGCCACGAGGGGGAGGAAAACCTGGCCTCTCTCCTCTGGTCCCATTTCTGGGCTGACCTTCGCCTTGCATGGAAGTGTGACAATCGGCACCAACTCCACCAGTGCCGCTGGAAAGACCCAAACGAGCGTGTTCTTTCCCAAGACCTACAGCCTGTGTATCAAACACCCAAAGGACACCAGGCAGGTTTGGCGTTCAGGTTCTCATCAAGTACTTCCTTCCACTCTGGAATCAGTGTGTTGAATGGTATAAATCAGAAGCTTTCTTAGGACAAAATTAGCCTTGTTTGCTTTGGAACTTAGAATATTTTGGTGAGCGTTTTCTTTTATAATTTACAAACAGTAACATTTATACAGAACAATTCCATCACTGCTCTTTTGCCCACGCCCCAATGCTGTCATCCTGTCCCTTGGTGTATTTAATTTTTTAAAGTACATTCTATTTTTATGTGTTCTGAGGCACTCAATCTATAGCAGTTGGGTGAATCTTAGGAAAAAGATAGATATTTTAGGAAGACTAGCCAGTCACTCTCTATAATACTAGCATAAGAAGTCCTTCTTACTATGGGCCCTCCATGACCAAACAGGCCCCTGAGTTGTGGGAACAGACGTTTTCTGCGTCCCGAAGGATTAGGGATGTCTCTGATGCCACCCCTTGCTTTCGTCCACAGGACCTTCATAAAATGCTTACTGTCTTCTATCCGTTTCTACTGTTCTTTGAATGGGGTCAAGCAACTCTTAACTGAGATGTAATATCCCAGATGTTGGTATGGGACCCCAGGGACCTGGCCAGCACGCTTTCTTCCTCCTACAATTCTCTCTAAACCTGCAGTAGCATTTTAATTTTTTCAGCCCTAATTTACTATTTATTGATAGGAGTATCTGGTCAATTAAATAAATGTTAAAATGTAGCCAAGGCTGCTCACTCATTGAGTCCTGATCCTGTACAAGAGGCGCTGGACTTTCGCATCCAAGTACAGACTTTCGTGTTTGCCCTTATTAATGTTTTCAGTGTAAAATTTGGCCGAAGTTCCAGGCTAAGATGGGTCCCGATTGTCTGTCTGTGACATTCTGCGTGGGTCCTCCTGGCTCGGTTTCCCTGGTGAAGGGTGGAGTGTAGCCAGGCGCCTCTCGCTCACTGCTTGTCAGTCAGTCTTACATCTCTCTTTAATCCCGACGCCCTTTTGGCCCATTTTCTCATTTGCTCACATCTCTTCACAGCTGAGAGAGATCACAGTGGGCCACCTACAGAATGTAACGCAAAGAACCCAGTGGGTGCTGGTGGACCTGCAACTCCATGGACGGATTCCGGTTTAGGGGGCTCTCAGGACACTGATAAGTGGGCCTTATCTATAAAAGCAAATTGGTGGGCTGGTAAAAAAAAAAGGTCTCATCATTGGGACTATTACCTTATTATGGTATATTAGGCAAGAGAGAGAAGGAGCATGGTTTGGTCTAAAGGATAAAAGGAATGACCCGTCAAACATGTTATCAGTGTATAACTCATGAGTTCCACGTAATGGGGGGAGTAGATTGGATTAAATTATAAGGATTCTGCATGTCACCTTTATATATGTGCTTTGTAAGAATGCAGAGAACTTTTCTTTTTTCACTTAATGGGACCCGTTTCTAAAATATTTACTAATTTTTGCTACTATTCTCATTTATTTATTTCTTTATTTATTTACTTACTCATTATTTATATGGTAAGAACACTTAATGCAAAATCTACCCTCTTGACAAAATTTTAAGTCCACGATACTGTATCGGTAAGTACAGGGACAATGTTACACAGCAGATTTCAAGAATTTATTCATCTGAAACTGAAAGTATGAATAAGGGCTGTCATTCCTTTGATTTGAACACATTTTAATGATGAAATGCGTGCCTAGAACCCAAGCTCTCATACCAAAAGTTGTATTTACTGTGATTTCAGAACCATGTATGCTCATTAAACACCAAAGGCATTTTTATTCCCTATGAAACCATTCCAAATATACAAAACCCAAAATAAGATAAATGTTCACGTACCTCTACCGAGATCTTACAAATCACATTTTCTATGTTTGTCTCAGATTTTGGACACCCAACACCAAGCACTTGACAGAGGGAGCTGAGGCTCTGTGTTCCGTCCCCCCGGTTCATTTCCGCTCCGGTGTCCCCAGGCCCTGCCTTGCTGATTCACTCAGCTTTGCTTTTGCATCTTGACATTTCAAGTGCAGCACTTCATGTATGAATAGCCCATCATTTCAACACTTCCTCATTTGTGATTATTTAGATGATTTTGAAACATTTTTGATATTAATTCATGCTGCTGCGAACATGGTCATGTCCTCTAGGTATGTGTGTTCAAATTTGTATAACATGTATTTGTGGAAGTGATCTTTTTGGGTGATTGGGTAGAAACACCAAGTTTATTGGATATCAGCAAATTTCTCCTCAAAGTGGTTGTAAGAATTTATACTCCCAGCAGTGGGATATTCTGACACTGTACATCTTTGCACACTTTTACTATTTCCTGTCTTTAAAATTGTTGACATTTTTATTAGGTGATTGTTTTGAGTTCTTTGACTTTTTAAATAGAAACTTTATTGAAATATAATTCACATACCATACAACTGACACTTAAAAACTGTAGAATTTTGTGGCTTTAGTTATTTTTCACCCTTCTAATGGTGTCCTTTCTCATCTAGAGGAGGTGTCAGGGATTGATGTAGTGAAACTATTTTTTTCTCTTTATCATTGATGATTTTTGTATCTTATGTTAGATTTCCTTCTTTATCACAAAAAACACTATTCTTTTACATTTTTTGAAGGTTAAAAAGTTCTGTTTTTCACATTTAGGTTATTAATTCACCCCACATAAACTTTTATGCATGTTGAGAATTTAAAGTTCTAAACTGTTCTTTTTTTTACACAGACAGCTAGTTGACCCGGAAGCATGAATTGAATAGCTCTTTCTTGCACACTGATTTGTGATGGTAGCTCAGTAGTGTTCTGTGGTTCTGTGTTTACTTTCTGACATGGTTTCACTGTTGGCTGTCTTTACTATGTCAAACCACAATGTCTTTCTCGGCCATTAGACATCACACTGTTTTTTTAGAGTAAAAAATATTCTCTATCTTTTTCATACATTCTTAAACATTTTCTTGGTTGTTTGTTCTTCCAAATGAAAAGTTAAGATTGGCTTGTCCAGCTCCACATAAAGCCTCAATGACATTTGAAATCAATCTTACTGAATTTCTAGATTAATTTGGGGAGGACCGACATCTTTGTCACAGCGTGTCTGCCCACCATGAACATGGCCATTTAACTGGCAGCCTCTCTGATTCTTGCTCTCGTTTCAACTTGAGATAAACTTGCAGATCAGGCCGTTTGTATCTGTCACTCCTGTTTTCCCTTTTGAATTCTTCGTTCCTGTAAAATAGTCATTGAGTGTCTCCTGTGTGCCCCCGAATTCCACCCTGTGACAGTCACACAGACCCGCCTAGCTATTCCAATTGACGTTGTCTTCTCTTCTCAAACAAAAGTACATTTTCAGCTAGGCTGGATATTGACCTAAAATGTGAATAACGAATAGGATCAAGCCCCCTAATGTGTATTTGCAAATGGAAATGGGGCTGTCAGCATAAATTACCTAATCTCTGATTGGTGGCTTCTTCCTGGGAAATAGTTTGAACTAAATAGATTTTTTTCATGTCACTTACCTCTAGTGCATCTGCTGGAGTATAAAAGTGTGGAAGAACTCATTTTATATCCCTTTACTCATTTCCTGTTTATTCAGGACTCCACACGGGATGAGCTCCTGGTAGGTGTGGCCTAGGGAGAACACGCCCGTTGGCACAACTCTCACTGACTGTGCCAAATGAGAAACAGGGAAGTCAGAGCGGTGTGTGTGGTGTGTGGTGGAGTGCAGGTGAGGTTTAGGGAGGGACTCTCACACAAAGAGAAGAAAGGCTACGGGGACAATGCCAAACGCAGAAACTCAGGACACGACAATCTGAACAGGGAGCCTGAAGCATGAAGAAATAGTGGTATGACAGAAATGTCAAGTGTGGGTTTTGTCCACTGAGATAGTGACAGAGGTTGGAAAGCCAGTGCCCTCAGGACAATTGTCCCCTTCCTTCCCTTCCTTCTTCCTTCCTTTCCTGACTTCCTTCTTTCCTGCCTTTCTTTTGGGGATTAATGGCATTTTTTTTTCCCCAGAGAAAGAAGCCAATTCTTGTGCTTAGAACAATATCTCATCTCTTTACTCAATAAATGATGATTTAATCAATTTATCAAGGTTCATAAAGCTTCTTACCCACATTAAACCACATACAAGTTAAAACTGTCATCTTACTCAGATTTTGCTCATGTTTTCTTATTCCTGGAAGAACATTGGCAATATGGAGATAAAATCATTTCTGTTTTAAAGCACACCTCAATAAAGGTATCCTGTGACTTTTTAACATTTTGAAAGTACGATCTCTTCCTTCCCAATGTAACGTGTAAAAGGCATTTTGATTCTCTGCTGATAAAAATAAAACTTATGAAAATGATTCTTCATCTTTATGAGGACTAATTTCAACTTTCAAAACAACTTTTAATCTTTTAACTTAAAAAGTCACAAAATAATTGGACTCCTGAGTGTCCATTTGAGAGTGAATTTATAGTTTTTCATGAATACCGACACATCCTATGAAGATATTCCTAATCATACTTTATAAATACACTGTATCATTTTCTATTGCAATGATTTTAAGTATGTTTTTTAAAGGGGGGAGCGTGTAAAAAAGCTCCTTTTTTTTCTCAGAATGAAGCCACCCTTCTACAGAGTTTGATACAGCAGATGGATATGGCACACTTTTAAATGATGAATATTTTGCATTCGGACATCGAAAATGCACACTTTAGCCCTGGCTGGTGTAGCTCAGTGGATTGAGCGCGGGCTGGGAACCAGAGGGTCCCAGTTCGATTCCCAGTCAGGGCACATGCCTGGGTTGCGGGCCAGGTCCCCAGTCGGGGCCATGTGAGAGGCAACCATACATTGCTGTTTCTCTCCCTCTCTGTCTCCCTCCCTTCCCCTCTCTCTAAAAGTAAATAAAAATAAAATCTTTAAAAAAAATGCACACTTTATAAAAATTATTTTCTGTCCCACTCTGTCCCAGATTCTGCCAGGAGCCTGATCACTTTGCTTTTGTGATGATTCATTTGGGCCTCTGTTCTGGGGAAGTCTCACTGAATTTCTGAGTTGAGGAAGTGAAACCAGCATGCCACTTAGATCCAGACACTGAGATGCTTCCATAGCAGATGTTCCTTGCACACTTCTGGGTGTGAAATATAAGTGTGGTGAAAGTGAACATCCCTGTCTTGTTCCTGATCTTAAGGGAAACATTTTTCACTTTTGCCTGTTGAGTATAATATTGGCTATGGGTTTGTAATATATGGCCTTTATTAGGTTGAGGAATTTCCCCTCTACTTCTATTTTGTTGAGAGTTTTTATCATAAGGGGGTACCAGATTTTATCACCACATGATATGATCATGTGATTTTTATCCTTCATTTCATTTATGTGGTGTATCACCTAAATTGATTTGAAGATATTTTATCAATACAACATCCACTGACATCAATACAGGTGTTAAAGTCCCCAACCATGACTGTATTACTGTTGCTCTCTCCCTGTATGTCCATCAAGATGTGCTGTATATATATTCAGGGGCTCCTCTGTTGGGTGCATAAATGTTTACAAGGGTTGTATCCTCTTGTTGGATTGCCCCCTTTATCACTAGGCGGTGTTAGGGTGGCCTTATGCAGTAGGTGTCCTGTGGGATCCCATGGCACAGTCCCCTTGGTCACTCGTGCTCACAGAGAGTGTCCCTTGTGTGGGTTATGTGGGCCCTCCTGTTGTAATTGAGTCTTGGAAGCTATTAGCAGTTGTGTGGGGGGCTGACCTGCACAGTGGCTGACTGTGAGGATAGACTTCGACCACAGAGGCACCATGGATAGACTTCAAGGCACAGGGTGTGAACTGCTGGGCAGGTGCTGACCACACAGAGTGGACTTTGCCTCAGCAGTGTCTGGTGCCTTCTGAGGTCTCCCTTTGGATACATCACTGGTCTAGCTCATTGGGTCCCACTCTGATGTGGTCTGAAGCCTGCCACTGGACATGTTGGCTCTGGGGCCTCTTGGGAGGGACGCTGGAGTAGGCCAGCATCAGGCACTGTCTGTGCCTGGCTCTGGGTAACCCATTTTGAGCTACAAAGTGATCCATAGTTTGTGCCTCCTTCTGCTGGGCCTGGGTGTTTGTGGGAAGAGGCAGTATGTTGTGTACCAAGGCTGGCCTCTGCCGGCACTGAACCTGGAGGCAGGTCAGCAGAAGGCCCAAGATACCCTGAAGTCCACCTCTGCCTGCCTCTGCCTGCTGACTGGCTGTGAGGCTCAGTCGCTGAAAAAGCCTCTGGTCATACTTGAGTTGCATGCAATAGGTTCTCAGAGAGTCACCAGGTAGGGGCTAGAGGTGTTCACTAGATCTACAGTTTCAGACTTGGTGCCAGTGCTGGGTCTGAGGCCACTCAGCAAATGTCCCTGGGTCTACCAAGTCTAGCTGCCACCCACTGGGTGCTTGTACACCTTTGTGGTTGGGGTAACTCTCAGAGAGTCATCAGGGTGAGGCCAGCGGAATTTATTAAGACCAACCAGACCAAGATCTGGCCATATAAAGGGATGGTTCTTCACTATCCAGGTGTGTAAGGAAAAAATTTCCCCGGCTCTAGAGCCCTGTAACTCAGTCTGTCCTAGATTCTGCCAGGTTCATCTTAGACTTTCCCCACCGTGGAGCCAGCCTTTTTTCAAGGATCCCTGTCCTTTCGTTGGAGACAGTGCTGGGACCTAGGTTCGGGCGCTGAGTGTGTGTCTTGCTTCTGGGTCTCGCAGCTTCCTGGCCCCTCAGTGCTCAGAGTGGAAAAGTCTACAAGTAGCCACACACACGTGCACACATGCATATGTACACACACATGTATATAACACACATGCACACCTATGTCTGTTTCTATACCCAGCTAGTGTTACGTGGCGGCAAACCAGGAGTTCGACACACACAGCTCTTATCCACAGCACAAGTCTAGCTTTTTCAGTCTGCAGCTACAGTTCCAGAACTGTTCTTCGTGTGAAAAGCAAATTTACTAAGTAGAGTACAAAATCTTGCCTTTTTGTTTGTAGTGTTAGTCACAATACTATTTCCAAAGTTCCTGTCTCCTCACCCACTTCAGTGTGCATCTGAAAAACGGTGAGCTCTTTGGGGTCCCCCACATCCTGGCTTATTCTCTGAGTGTGTGAAACATGAATATGCTTCAGAGTCAGAACGAAACTGCAGGCTGGTGAACATTTTCATTTGTCTCTGGTTGGTCCTTTCTGTACAAATACACAGACATTTCAGTAGTTTTTACACCTTTTTCTAACACACACTGTGATACTCTTGAGTTCTGCCTTTTCACTTTTTTGTTTCATGTAGCACATCAGTATTGATACTCAGTGTTACAAGATAAAGCCAGCATTTCACAGGAGGCCCGAGGTGTCCACTGACTGATGAGGTTCCCTCAGTCCATCACAGGCCTCCCCAGGGACTCTGTCACACACGTGGATTTAAAGACAGAACTTAGGAATCTAAAAAAAAACACTCTTGGGGGGAAATGAAAGAAGAAATTCCCAAAGTAACCTGGGAGGCTCAGAGGATGAGCCACTTCCCAGCTGTGAGCCAAGCCCACCGATGTGCTTTGAGGGTATCCCTGCCGCACCTTTCACAGTCACACCACCTCCTAAGTGGCTGTCGGGGGACAGGTCAGTGCCACCACTCTGTCAGAGATGACCAGCCCAGTGGTCTTCCCATGAAAATTTCACATTTGTCTGCCTTTCCACCCAGCAAATCTCCAACCCCCTGTTTCCCCAGTGGTTCTTGTGCCGTTAGTTGCCTGTCCATTCTGCATTCTAAATATTCCTTTGATTTGTTTCTGCACATGGCGCTTTCAGAATACTGGAATTGGCCCCAGGGAGTAATCGGACCCAAGGTGGTGGGGCCAATTCCAGTACTGAAAAGAGGACACGTTCTCAAAGGTCCACCTACGTTAAAAAGGCAAAAGGAAATGTTATAAACAACTTTAAAACAATAAATTCAACTAGTTATAAGCAATGGATAGAAGATACAAAGCTCAAGCAAGAAGAACTGAATAACCCTGAGCCTTATCTCTATGAAGAAAAATTGATTTTGCAGTTGAAACCTTCAGGCTAAGAAAGCTGCTGCACTGGTAGGTGAATTCTATTAAATGTTTCCGGAATTCCATTCCCGGCAGAGTTAGCCCCACCCATGAGAGCACAGACAGGCAAAGTTTGGAAAGGGGAAGTGAAGCTGTAGCAAGCTCCTTGTGCTTAGAGTGTGGGGGCGGGGGACCAGGAGCCGTTCTGCTCAGGTGCGGTATAGCTCCTTTGCTGGCTCACCTGGTTGAGGTAGGCAAGAGCTGGGGCCACGACCCCTCCAGCTCCCCGGCTCCACTGAGCTTTGAGCTGTGACAAGGGTGCCAGCGCCACCCGCAGGCCACTCTCCTCACTACGGTTGGGGGCAGTGAGAGAGGCGGGCTTCAGCTGTCACATCTGCTCCTTCTCGTCCCAGCAGGCTCCAGTCTTTCCATGCTATTTCCCACTCACATCCATTGATTTTTGATCCTCGGTGAGTGTCAGGCGTGTGCACTCACCCTGGGCCTGGCACTGGGAACAGAAGAAGCCTTACAGAGACTGCTTAGCCAACTCCCACAATCCCATTAGGTCAGATCCCTTACAGTAAGTCCCTTATTGTATACATCTGTCCTACTGGCTCTGATTCGCTGCTTGAACCTTGACTGATGTACCAGGTGTTATGGTGGTGTTTTAGCTTTCAGCCATTTGTTCTTGCAAAGAACATTGTGTTTTTCTGTCCAACAGCAGTTGAAATTTTAAAAATATATATCTTCAAGAATTGCTTGGGTCTGCAAATTAATGCCTAAGAGCAATCTCTGGTCCTCATACAAGGATCAATAAATAAACCTCTTGATTGATCTTTCTTCTTTTCCTTCATTGTCCTCTTTCTGTTTTTCCAAGTTCCCCCCTGCCCCTTCCTTTGCCCAGGTCTATTAATTAATTAAAATGTTCATCGAGTGCCTCCTGTATGAGTAGCATGTATATCGGGTGCCAATGGACCAGGCATTGTGCTGGCATCTATGGGCAGGGTGGAGAATAAAATAGAGATAATTTATTGTTAGCTTTCACGGAGACAGGTGTGAAACAAACACACACAGGGATATATAACTGCAGTCGCATAAGATCCATGGAGGAAAAGATGCCTACGAACATAGGTAAGGCATGTTCTTGACTCTCAGTACGCAATGTGTAGAAAAGGAGCATTCGTAAGAGTGGCTGCCAAGAAAGCTACTTGCACGTCCCCTTTCCAGCGCGCAGCCTCTCACGGAAGCCGTCTGCACAGCGCGTGCGCAATCCTGGAACCTCACCTCCCACCCCCCAGGGTAGTTGATGCTGGGAACTTTCAGTCAAGTGAAATAGGTATTAAGCGAAATAGTCAAGCGTCATGTATTTATTTTTCTTGGATAATTCAAAGACTGCCTTCAGAGTTTTTTTCCTGTTACCACCAGGTGGTAAATCTGTTATAACAAATTGCCCATGGTGGTAATGCATAGGAGAGATTGGAGATCTTGATTTGTCTTATGCTAGATAACCAGTGTTACTTGTAAACAGTGGAAGGAAAAGTCTTTAATTTTGCTGGCCAGATGGTTTTTGGTTGTCAGCACCGCACCCACGACAATCCGCAATGTCCACTTCCTTGTGGTAAATGACTTTAAGAGATTCATTCCCATCCTGGTGCTATTTATTTTCCCATCTTCTCAAATCTTTCAAGTTTCTGTACATCTATGTTTTGTAAATATGTAAGTCAACCTATTTTCTTTAATTTTTTTTTAAATTTTTTTAAAAGATTTTATTTATTTATTTTCAGAGAGAGAAGGGAGGGAGAAAGAGCCATGTATGGTTGCCTCTCACATGGCCCTCATTGGGGACCAGGCCCGCAACCCAGGCATGTGCCCCGACTGGGAATCGAACTGGGACCCTCTGGTTCGCAGCCCGCGCTCAATCCACTGAGCTACGCCAGCCGGGCTTCTTTAATATTTTATTTATTTATTTTTAGAGAGTGGGGAAGGGAGAGAGAAAGAGAGGGAGAGAAACATCAATGTGTGGTTGCCTCTCACGTGGCCCCCACTGGGGACATGGCCTGAAACCCAGGCATGTGCCCTGACTGGGAATCGAACCTGCGACCCTTTGGTTCACAGCCCGCGCTCAATCCACTGAGCTATACCAGCCAGGGCGTCAACCTATTTTCTTAGAAAGTATATGGCCATTCAAAAAAGAACAAAGCACTTCTTTCAACACAGTAATTATTTTTGCACTTATAAATTACAAGTACATGTTTCTTATGTAAATTAAGTAATAATTTACACGCTGCTTATTAGCTGAAGAAATATATAGGGGCAAATTACTGTTGCTCGTCAGTAGGTGGCGCCAGACACCAGGCTACCAGTCAGGTCATTTTTTTTTTTTAATGTTTCTTTTTTTTTTTAAATTATTTTATTGTTGTTCACTTACAGTTGTCTGCATTTACCCCCCACCCCCAACCCCAGGCAAACCCACCTCCCTCCCTTGCTTCCACCCTCCCCCTTGGTTTTGTCCATGTGTCCTTTGTAGCAGTTCCTGAATACCCTTGTCCCCATTATCCCCTTCCCCCTCCCCTCTGGTTACTGCCAGATTGTTCTAAATTTCAATGTCTCTGGTTATAATTCGTTTCTCTGGCTGTATTTTGCTTGCTTACCTCACAAGCATCTTGGCTGTGGCTGATCTGAGTTCCCCGGTAGCTGATCTGGCCTCGGTGCCTTCTCTCATGAGTCCTTATATAAAACCCCTTAACATTTCATATAGTAAAGGCTGCATGATGATGTGCTCCTTGAACTTGACCTTATCTGAGAAGCACTTTATCTGCCCTTCCATTCTAAATGAAAGTTTTACTGGATAGATTATTCTTGGTTGTAGGTCCTTGCTTTTCATGATTTGAAATATTTCTCTCCAGCCCCTTCTTGCTTGGAAAGTCTCCTTTGAGAAATCTGCTGACAGTCTTATGGGAATTCCTTTGTAGGTAACTGTCTCCTTTTCTCTTGCTGCTTGTAAGATTCTTTCCTTATTCTTGACCTTGGGTAATGTTATTATGATGTGCCTTGGTGTGTTCCTCTTTGGGTCCCACTTCTTTGGGGTTCTCTGAGCTTCTTGGACTTCCAGGAAGCCTATTTTCTTTTCCAGCTTTGGGAAGTTCTCGTTCATTATCTGTCCAAAAATATGTTCAATTTCTTGGTGTTCCTCTTGCCCTTCTGGCAGCCCTAAGATCCGGATGTTGGGTCGTTTACAAATGTCTCTGAGGTTCCTGAGTCCCTCCTCATTTTTTTGAATTCTTGTTTCTTCCTTCTGGTCCACCCCATTGGTTTGAGTCCCAGCTTCCTTTTATTCCCTATTGGTTCCCTGTAAATCTTCCTCCATTATCTTTATTGTATTATTCATTTGTTCAACTATTTCTTCCAGTTTTGTGAGCATCCTGATTACCAATGTTTTAAACTGGACATCTGTTAATTTGGCTATCTCTTCGTCTGTTAGTTGTAATTTATTCTGATCTTTCGTTTTGGCCATTTTCATTCTTTTTTATCTCGGCGCACCTGTCAAAGTCTTAGGTGTTTGTTGGTGCCTGGCAACCTGGGTCATTTTTTTGTGATGTTTCCTCTGGGGGCGGGGCCTGGGAGGGAGCAATGGCGTCTGCCGTTCACCGCCACTCCCTATCACCCTCTGCTCTCCAGTTCCCCACTGCCTTTTCTGCCAGTCTCGGCCCTGCTGGTTCCCACTGGCCTATCCAGTTACGCCGCCGGCCTGCGAGGTTCACCCGTTGCTCGGGGTCGTGCTTTGGTTAGGCGCTCACGGGGTGAGTTCCTCCAGGCGAACTGCCTCTCACTCCGCTCCTCCGCTCGGTTCTGCCCCGCTTACCGGCCTGGATGTACGTCCTCCCCAACTTCCTGGGTTGTCGGACTTCCCTTCAGTTCGATTCTGTCCGTTCTGGTTGTTTATTTTTCGCTATTGAGTTCGTTGTGTAAACTCTCTGGTTGTGAGCGGCGGCGCAGTGCGTCCACCTACGCCGCCATCTTGGCGGAAGTCCCCTTCAGCTCATTTTTTAACAAGTGCTTATTTTGTGAAAAAGCTTAGGGATTTTGTAAGCGTGGTAACATTTTACTCATTTCTTTCATGATCAGCAAACTGGTTTAGTTTATATATTTTTGTTTGACTCTCCTATAATTCAAAGCTTTTATTTTAAAATTGCACATTCTGAAAACTGTTATTTTTGTGGGCATTTTTAAGTTTTTTGATCATGCTTGTAGAAATTCTATACATAACAGCACTCTTAGAGGTACTTCTGTGCTAAAGGAAACAAGCACTCACAGGATTTGAAATACTTTTTGAAGCATAGTGGCAAAACAAATTACCTGTGATCTGTATTGATGATGCTGATTTTATTAGCTTAAGAAAAAACCTTTCATCTTTTAATAGTGCTTCCATGAAGTCAGAGCTCAGTGATCATTCTGCAATGTTACATGTGTCTCATGCAGATGACATAACAGCACAGTCACTTATCTCATAGGTGAGGGTCCCTTTTCATAGCAACAACTCAGAATGCGGATCCTTTAAGTCAGTGAGCTTTGGCACTGGAATAGAACCAATCTAGTAACTATTTCAAGTTAACATTTTAACACCTCATTGTAGATAATGCTACATTATCAATGTTTTCTAGGGTTTTTTTCCCTTTTTACATAATGAACAGGGTTTGGGTGATGTGTGAATATCTTTGGAAAGAAATATTCTGAGCATCTTATAAAATATGTGACTTATACATGAGCATAATTCTTAGCTATCCACACCAAGGATATATTTACATTTGGGGAGAAGTTAAAATAACCAAAATTATAAATTATTCTGCTTTTATATGTGGTCATTCCACAGACATTTGATTCTTTTACATCTGTCGGAATATTTGCTTTACAAGTATCTGTCTTTACTTCTTTTTAGGTAAGTGCCCATGTTATTGCATTGTTCATTTAGTTCAAGAGAAGGTAGATCATATGGGCATTCACTGTGGTGTATAACTGAATTTTCCAGCAAACTGAAGTTTATTTCTTAGCCAAAAACATTAACATTTTCCACCGATATCACTTAGATAAGTGCATCAATAGAAGAACTAGGCTAAAAGGAAATTGTCATAAATGATTTAGAGAAGCAAAAACAGTGAGATAAAGAGAAACACTCAAGAGGAAGGACAAGTGAGTCTCAGAGAGCGAACTCAGGAAGTCAGGGACCAGATTGTCAAAAAGTCCTCTTGGGGATGATGCCCCTCTGCCTCAGTGAGCTGGTCCCGCAGGCAGTAATTGTCATACAAACGTGGTTTCCTAACAGGCTCAGAGAAGGCACGCAGGCTGGTGTCAGAATAGATTTGTACCACGTGCTCTGGTTCTCAGCGGGGTGCCTCCTGACATTTTGCACATGATGTTTCTTCATTTGGAGAGACTATCCCATGCATTGTGAAACATTTATCGCTGCAAGCCTCGGTTTGGTAAACGCCTGTAGTGCCAATATGTTATTTGGACAAACAAAACCTTTCCTCACACTTCAGATGCTGCCTGGGAGGGCAGCTGTGTGTCTGGTTGAGACATGGTCTTAGAGCTTCAAACACAGGACATGGATGGTATTTGGTTAAAGGGCTCATATTCAGTGGCATCCTGCCTGGTAAGCTAGCTCTGAAAAGAAAAAAAAAGAAAAGAAAAGAAAAGAGAGAAGAGAAGGGGAGGGGAGGGGAGGGAAGGGAAGGAAAAGAAAGGTTTATGGCAACTTTTGTGCTGTAAATATTTCAAACAGCAATTTCATATTCATGTTTTAGCCTTTGGCTTGAAAAATTTCTAACTATTTAATGGTTGGCTGGGGACAGGGCGAACTGTAGTTCATCCCTGAGCACACCCAAGTTCAGGGCTGGAAGGGACTGGGAGAGCACCTAGCGTCCCTTGTTTGACAAAAGAATTAACACTGCCCAAGGCTTAAGGTCAAATGTGTCTCTGTTCCTACAACCAGCTGGCCTTCCACTCAACAGCGCCCCTACCGATTTCCCAGGGAGCCCATGCGTTTAGGGCTTTGCCAGTAACTGATGGTGAGAGATGTAGGTGACTCAGGTCACAGACTTGGTTACAGATTCTTTTCAGGCACTTTGTCTTCAAGTTTGTGACGGTACATAGAACAAGTGCATGTGATTGAGGGTAAACAAGAAGCTTACATTTGTCTGATGCGTCCCCGCTTCCTGTGACCCTGTGGCTGAGAGGGGAGAGAAGGACCGTCCAGTGGGAGGGCCTGCTCCCTGACCCAGTCTGCATGGTGAGCCAAGCCTCCAGCTGGAAGGGGAGGACAGGCTCCTCGTTGCATCCCCCGGAGATGCTAGAGCATCTTCTTTGGGTCAAGAGAAACGCGGCACTTCATCGACAGGGCCTGAAAGGGGTGCAGCGGTGACAGCCTCAAGCTTGGTACTCCTACCTGAAGCTCCCCAAAGAGGAGGCGGTCTTCCAGTGATTGTCATTAGTGTCAACTGGATGTGCCCAGCTGTTTGGCCCTCCCGGCCCTCCCCACCTCTTACACTCATGAGGCGGTCGTATCCCGAACGATCGATTTCAGGCTTGGGGTCATACACTGACTTAGACAGTAGCCCTGACCCTATGTGTAGGACCCTCCATGGCCGGGTGCAGTGGGGGATCGTGCACAGCTCTGGGGTCAGAGCTGGGACCAGCACTCAGACCCCTCGGCTTCCAGAGGTTAATCAACATGAAGAAGGTCACACGGCTAGCAAGTAGCTGGTAAACAGCAGAGCCAGGATTCAGACCTAGGTTGGTTTACCCCACTCTACTACATGACTCTTTTTTGGAGAAAGGGAGGTGGCTTCCGCCAACTTGCTCTATCTTTTAAGTATTTCTGAGAATCCTGAGAACACATGCTACGCTGGAATTGGCCACTAGGTGGAACACTTAACCTAATGTGAATGTCTTTCCAAACCCTTTGTGGGTATAAATCTCAAGTTCAAGGGAAAAGATCTCTAACATTTCCAGAACAGATATTTCTCATGTATTATAAGGCCACACACAAGATTTAGAGTACCTATTCAATATATTCTGAATCTTTAAATCTCCTCTAAGTCAAATCCTGTTCAGGATGCAAAGGCAGAAATAGAGAATTATTTTTCTTTGTGTCATTGGTTGATGATAAAGAAAGAAAGACCCAGTGGCACCCTTTAAGTCATATGGAAACATAGGGGAAAAAATCAAATATATGTCTGTTTAATAAAATCCAAACCAGCCAATGACTTCAATAAACTCAAAAGCAAATAAGTTCTGATGATGAAGTGTACTTAAGTTTTTTTACTTTGCAGTCATGGAAGCATAGTTTTGTATGATAAAATGTCCATTTCCAGAATTATAATGTTGTAAGCTAATTTAGCCCATTTGTGATGTTTGAGAGGATCTTGTTTTTGAAAAGTTATTTATGTGAAATAACATAAAACTGAAAACAAAAGAAAAGGAAGGGAAAAAAAGCAATATCAACAGAGAAAAGAAGGAGCAAATAACAGTAACTCCAAAACCAAGGGAGATGGTAACATACAGTTCAAGACCTCAAAGAACATTTGAAATATGTTACACGTATATATGACTTTGGTTGGGGTAAGGATAAAGGAAGAAATCCTCTTCTTTGTTGGTTATTTTTACTCTGAGCAATTGTTTTGCAGGAGTCATCATTTTTGTTTTATTCTGAGAAGAACATGTTCAACATTAATGTGATGAGCACCCGGCATCCACACCTGCCCAGAGAGCCTAATGACAAAGATGCTCTGGTTCAGTTCGTCCTGAACGAGGACAATGGCCTCTGGTGGGTGTCCTTCTCTCTGCCATTTTAAATCCTTAAGACAATTTATTTTTAGAAATATCTTCTATATTGAGAACATTGGGGAATATAAAAGGAGTATACGTTTACAAAAATGTATACGCTCATACACTAAAAAAGCTTCTGTCCTCCAGGAGCTTAGTTGTGGAGTTATTGAGACAGTCACATTTAAAACATGCAAAACAAGAAAGCAAATTATAGCACAAAGGGGACACTGAGATCCGGCATCTCTCGGTCTCCCAGCTTCTCCATTTAGCAGCCGTGATCTCAGGAAGTAACTTTACCTCTGAGAGACTCTTTCCTTATTCATTAAATGGAGCCTGCAGCTCTATCAACTGGACGTAATGAGGGTGAATAGATAACGTACAAGTCATCCATTCAAATGAGAGTCACTGTTCTAATCAGCGGCCAGATGTGAGATGCAGACATGTGACGTTCTAGGGTTGTACAGGGATGGCTAGGCTGCAGGGGTCTAAGGGTTTTCAGTTATTAATAGAATTTTTAAAGGTATGGGGATAATGAGAAACAACTTCAGTGGCAGGGAACAGTGAACAAAACATCAGAGCATTATTTATCTAGTGAGAGTAAAAAAAGTCGTCTTATGTTACAAAGGACAGAGCGGAGTAGTTGCCGTGGAAAGGAAAACCGCCAGTGGAAGGGCAAAGCGCAAAGCCTAAGAGAGACTTGTGAGACTTGTGTGAGTGATTGATGTGTCCTTCTGTTCACTAAATATCCACTGAGGACCATTGTGGTGAGGTGGCTCCAGTCCCTCTGCTGCGCCCTGTGCCACCTCTGGCCATCATGGGCTTGTATGGGGATGGGCAAAAGTAGGCTTACCGTGGTGAGTATGCAAAAGACTGTTTATTCTTGTATTACTATTTATGAATGTGTATTTTTCCATATAAACAATTGTAAACCTATCTCTGCCCACCTCTGTATAAAAAGTTTGTAAATGAGGAAATGAATATTTTACATCTCAGAGATTTTATATACAATAGCTCTGTGATAAAGTGAAGTTAAAGTGGCTAGTGTGGGAACTAGTACTTCTCCGGCTTAACCCTGAATTTTTTGGAACTGCTATCCAGCTCCTGAACGACTCTGTACATTTCTCAGGCCACGTGCCATGGAGTGTGCTGTGCAAATGAGACGGGGCACGGGTGACAACCAGGGGACTTGAGAGTGTTGGTGCTGGCTCCCAGCAGGAGGGAGGACACGTTTCCTGGACCCAGATGGAAGCCCAGGAAACAGGAGGAGCAGGAAGTGCCCTGGAAGCTGGAACAATCCAAGCTGCTGGCAGGGGGGTGGTCCCCAGGGAAAGAATGAGCTACCGGGCATCAGGTTCAAATGAGGACACAGCAATTTTCAGCATTCAGCAGTAAGTGTCTAAAAGGAAACTTGTTGATATTGCTTACAGGACAGAGCAGGGACCATCAGAATACTAACATTCCTTTTAGGAATTCAGTCAGAAATTTGTTTCAGGGAGAACCTAAGCTGTTGGTAGAAGGTACTAGATGGAATATGTTCGTAAGGAAATGGAAGGACATGAAACACGAACTTTGCAGGTTCTCAGAGGTGTCTGTGGGGCCACCGGATCAGGAGGGAGTCCTGAGATGAGTCCGTTTCTGCAAGGTCAGCGTGGGAGGAACCGCCGAGACCAGTGCCGAGCCATGGGAAGGAGGAAGGAACAAGCCTCGGCACTGACAGCAGGCCCCGACAGGCAAGAAAACGTGAGCCCCGGTCCTTACTCGGAGCACTGTGACAAGTATGAGTGACCCGGAAGTTTGTGACCCGAACACAGGCTGTCGGGCCTGCCTGGAGTGTCTGATTCTAAGGGAGAATGGGGACCACGAATTTGCTTTTCTAACAATGATTTCTAACATGGGAATTCTGATGCTGCCCCACTGGGAGCTGTACTTTGAGACCTGCTGCATAGAAGATTCCATATTATGCAGAAGGCTGGGAGGAAAAAGCAAGGATATCAATCATGAGAAGGTAGAGACAGGTGAAATGCAAGCACATTGGAGCCACTCTGGACTGAATTCTCATTGGTATCTCTTGTAGAAAGGGCACAGATTTCCAAATAATTTATGTAGCCGTTCTGCTTCAGGGAGGTGTAACATGTCTGTAACTCATCAGCGTGGGCACCACATAGCGACTTCCTTCTAAAGGGCACAGCATGGAAAGAGGGTCTCTTGGTCCGTTTGGACTGCAATAATAGAATCCTGTAGACTAGGTAACAGAAATGTATTTCTTACGGTTCTGGAGGTTGGAAAGTCCAAGACGAAGGCCAGCTGATGACAGATGCAGAGTCTGGTGAGAGCTACTTGGTTCAGGGACAGCGGCTTTCTCTCTGTAATCTTCGGGGCAGGGCAGAGACAATGGGTCTCTGGGTCTCTGTTGTTAGGGCACTAATCCCATTCACGAGGGCTCCACTTCAGGACCTACTCACCTCCCAAAGGGCCCACTTCCTAGTACTATTGTCTTGGGGGGTAGCTTTTCAACATATACATTTTTTTGGGGGGGACACAAACATTCAATTTATAGCAGAGGGAAAAAGAGTTACTGTACTGTGCAGAAACCTGACAAATAACTATGTCCGCCAAGTGATTACGGTCACATCCTGTGATGAATCATGTTGGTGGCGTGTTAACAGGTACTGACCTTACCCAGCAGGTTGACATCCAAAATAGATTCTGAGCGCGTGGAAGGTGAGAGCGTGAGGAGGGCAGTGAAATTCTCTTTCACACGTGCTCCCTGTGTTACCTTTCATGATGTGCTTTTATGAGAACTCCAGGAGAAATTTATTTAATCGCCTTACAAGGAATAGTTGTGTATCTCCTGAGTCACTAATTTTTTGTTCTAAGATTTACGGAGAATGCAAATCCTGCAACAGATGTGTGCCCTACCCCAGGCAACTAAGCAGGGGTCGTCAGCAGACGCATTGTACACCAGTAATAATCCTTGTTTCATGGCACCTTTTCCCACATTCTTTGAATTTCTGCAAGCTGCACTTAGTCCTGAAGCTACTAACTAAATACATAATTGATTTTCCTCTCTATTCTTCTATTTTTCAAAATTTCCACTTAATAAATATGACTCTTAAATATTTCTTTTTTGATTTATTTCTAAGTACATTCAAGTGAAACAACTTTTGTAAGACCAATTTCTTTATTTTTTTAATCTAAAAGATAGCGTTACCACCAACAGTGTGAGTTCCTTAAATTACTATTTTATTTCTGTCTTTCCACCTCTTCAAAAATTCTTCAGAGGATTATTTCATTAATCACACAACTACTTTATTTCTTTTCATTCATAAAAAACACTAGTTCCCTGTTTGGGGGAGGAAAGACAGGTATTATTTATGCACCAGATGGTTGAGCTGTGCCCAGTTCCATGTTCTTTACTTAATGGCTAGATTTAAAAAAAAAAGAAAGAAAGAAAGAAAAAGAAAATAGATTTGCCTGAGAGCAACATGCCAAGCTAATGGTCAAATTGGGACCAGAACCCAGATGCCGGAGCTCAGATTTGGCCCGTTTCCCTGTGGCAAAAGAAAAAACAACATATGAACTATTTGAACTATTTCAACAACAAAAAATCCTCTCTAATTGCTTTTGGAGGGTTTTAGGGAACAACTCATTATTTTTCAAATCAGTAAGTAAAGGGTAAGAACTTAACATTTACTCTTTTTTCCTATATGAACTGTGCCTAAGGGGAAGCAAATAATTGATGAGCTCCAAATGATTCAATAAAAATATAAAATGATTAAACATAATGTTAACTGGGATGGGACGGCCTGGAGCAGATAACCCATCCATGGAGAGCCAGTTCCATAAGGGACTCCATGTATTTATGCTCTCTCCGTCTCTCCCTCTCTGCTTCTGTCTCCTCCACTCTCTTCTGAGCTCACTCTCTTTGAAACCCTCCTTCCACACTGCTCCGAGGTGATTTTCCCAGAATGCCTTTGTTTTTTAGGACCAAACAGCTTCTCTTCTAAGAATAAGATCAAGCTAAAGCAATCACCCGCCTGTAAAGACTTCCCAGCCTTACCTGCCCCTTCTGTCCTTTTGCCACATTTGGGGAGTATTTTTCTATAAATACCTCATCATACTGTATTAAGATCTGCTTCAGTCAGAGAATCCGTCTCATTCATTTCTGAAAACTCACTCTGTATTGTGGCTCAGTATATGTCGGCTAAATAAACAAATAGTGAAGCAATTGCATTAACAGTTGATTATTCAAAATTGGCATTGTAAATACCTATGGCAGATTTCAATTTCCAAGACTGCTTTTCTCTGTCAGGTAACCTGACTTTAGACACCGACTCTCTGTTGTCATGGAGTGCAGAGTAATTTTGAATATGAAAATTCAATATGCTTTAGTAGAAGCATATTAAAGGTAAAATGAAAAGAAAAAAATCATGCTCTCTCTTCTAAATTACAGACCCATCCGTCTTCCGCACCTCCTCTCACATCTGTGGTCTGGCTCTCTTCTCGTAAATGGCAGGTCTGGGACTCCCAGTCCAATATTCTAGATGAGGAGCAAGCTGATTTTGGGCACAGATATTTTGCTGTTAAAGTTTTTACTTGCTTTGTTTCACTTAATTGGGAAAAGTCCAGTTTCAGATTAATTTTAGAACTTATGGATGATTGATTCCTTAGAAACTTATAATTAAAATACATTTAGAACTTACCTTTCATTCTTCAGGATTTATTGATCTTTAATTGCTTAGATAAAATCCTTCTGTGTGCCCATCTTGATGTCCCTAACTCATATTCCAGGATGTGTTTGTTCCAAAGAGGCTTTAAAAAACAACTTGGTATTTATTGTTTATACTATTACAGTTGTCCCCATCCCCCCACTTGCCCACTTCCACCTCAGCCCTCAGCTCCCCGTTCCCTCAGGAGACCCGCACACCATCGTCCGTGTCTGTGGGTGCTGCATGTGTGTTCCTCGGCTAATCCCTTTACCTTCTTTCACCCAGTTCTCCCGTCCCCGCCCTGCCGACAGCTGTCAGTGTGTTCATGCCTCGTTTCTATTTTGTTTGTTAGTTTATTTTGTTCCACGTGTCCATGCCTCTGTTTCTATTTTGTTTGTTGTTTATTTTGTTCTGTGTGCTCATGGCTCTGTTTCTATTTTGTTAGTTTATTTTGTGCATTTAGAGCTCACACAGATGTGATCATGTGGCACTTGTCTTTCACTCAATGGCTTATGTCGCTTGCCAAAACAGTCTGTTGTGACACTCCCCGGACAACAGGGTAAGCAGGAACAGGGTCTTGAAGATAAAATTCCAGAACTGAGTGTTACTAACAGGGTTCTGTCTTAGATCTTATTTTTAAGTTTTTCTTTCATAACTTGGGGCAGTTTTTAGAAGAACTAAATGTATGGCCTCTTGCCATATTCCAGCAAATATTTATTTCTCAAAAGTATGTATTTTGAGTATTGGAAAAGATTCAAGCAACATGTTTAGGACTAACATACATGTTCTCCAGCAGTTCATCCTCATTCACAGATGGAATAGCCTTTCATTTATGTAAGACAACAAATCAAATGATTTGGTTTTATAGCTAATATATCCACTTTGTGATTTAGATATCGGGTAGCTGGTCTGATATATATGAATTTCTTTGTAATCAATAGCACTGAAAGATTAAAGGTCAACTTTTAAACCCCACTTCAGTTATCTTTTAATGCAAGATAAATATGCCTAGTGGCTCAAATCAACCACCATTTAATTATTTCTCAAGCCTTGACGTCATCTGGGCTCCGCTGGGCTGCTCTCTCTCCCACATGGCACTGGCTGGCTGCTCCTTGGTGCAGGCTGTGGACTGGAGCACCTTGCCTCTCCTCTTGTGGCTCCTCTTTGGGACTTGGTTTTGTCGTGCATGAAGGCTATGTAAGGTTGATGTAAGTGGGAGGTGCCCATCTTCCGCAGGTCCCGGCTCAGAAGGCCACTCCCATTGCATTCCATTGGTTGCTGTACCCGGTTATAAGGAGGGCCTCTTAATCAGGAAGGCTAAGTCAGTTCTGCCACTCAGTGTGGGAGCTGCGCACATCTACAGGGAAGGAAGGAGCTGATGGTGACTCTCATTAGAGATGACCTCCCAGAGACCCTAGCAGAGCTCTGAGTTTCACATTTAGCTCCATTCAAAACCTCATTGGTACTGCTATCTATGGAAGCTGATGGGTTAGACTGGCCCCTCTTGTTTGGTGGAAATTTGTGAGTCAGGATCTGTGAAGCTTCTGCATAGGTAAGCAAACTTTCATGCAGTTGTGATTTTTATTTGGGAGAAAAAAGCCGTAGTGCTTAGCAGTCAGTTACTTCTGCTCACAAGTCTCATATTTTCCTTTAAATCTAGGCTCTGCCACCTCCTAGTTGGGTCATTTTGGATGGTATATTTACCCGTGCTAAGCTTAGTTTTTTGTTGGTGAAATGAACACAATAACTTGTATTTCATAGGTTGTTGCGAGGTGTAAGCGAGGTGACCCACGTAAAGCTATTTGCACAGGGCGTGGCGCATGGCCAGAGCTCAGGAAGTATTTGATTATTGTTATCAGAATCATCCTAACTACCTCAGTGAGTACCCTACGGAGTGACACCATGGCCTTAAATTCTCTGAGCTCAAATTTGATATTGCATGAGAGCATCAGAAATCTACATTCTTGGACTAAATTACAGCAATCTGATTGAAGTACTTTCTTAAATGGCGATAACACAGGATGATTTCAGGTTGAATCAGGTGTCGGTATAAGAGAGGGGCCAGAGGAAATTTCCTCTGTATTTCTGCCTGACTTTTGGAAGCAATGTTTCTCATGCGGGTTATGAAATAAAGGACTTGTCAGAGGATTAAACCCTCACTGGAAATAGCTGGAGAAATACATGTCCAAAGAGGGAGTCTGAGGATCAAAGACAATTGTCTGAGCAGTTCTTCTGGTGCACTGAGGGGACAAAGAGGGGCTTACAAAGGACTCTGGGAAGTCAGGGTGGTCCGCTGCTGTGAAGGGACTGCTAGGAGAGCTGGCAAAGTCTGTGGGAGGCTGTTGCCTTTGTACTTGGTGGAGGTTCTTGGATGGCTGTTGACAAGCAAGCTGGCCGTTGGGAAGAAGAGCTGAACTCGGAGTGGTGGAGTACGGGGACAAGTTAGAATCCACGGCACCTCAGCTGTGTCTGGCCACATCTAACTGCACTCACCTTTGGGGAGTCATGGCTGGTACTTCACTTCCAGCCTCCAACTATCATCACATTTTCTTTTGAACACGTCTCACTTGGAATCCTATAGGGAAGGGGTTTGGGGAAATTTGGTCCCATACTTTGCCAAGTCATAAATACCACCGTACTTGACTTTTTTTTTCCTCATCATTTTAATGTACCTAGAGCTTCACGTAAGCGAGGCTCCGGTCCCTAAGGGTTTGCCCAGTGGGTCCCATACTTAGCTGGACTCTCCATAGTGAAGAAATTGGACAATATGCTTCTCGTTGCAAATAATGATAGTTATGTAGCTCGTCTTGTCTTCCTTGATTCTCTAACTTCCAGGGAATTCAAGTCAAATTTTGTGCCACCAAACAGTAACCTCCTTAAGGCCCTCCCCTCCCTTTTTTGAAAGTACTTTTATCTTCATTAGGTTTCCTCATAATATGGCTATGTTTTAATTTTTATGTTGTATATTTATAATTACTCATTATATATTTAAATATATAAATCGAATTGTTTACATTTAAAAATGCTTTACTTTTTACAATAGGCAACACAGTCACATAATTCAGATTTCCAAAGTATAAGATGAATAGGCAGTGAGAAGTTTCCTTCCTGCCTGTGGCTCTACCTATTGGTTGCTGTTCCCTCAGTTCTTGTTGCTCTTGTCAGGGATTTTTTTAAATGCCTATAGAAGAGTACACCTTTATTTTAAATTTGTATGCATTTTCATTTTCCAAAAAATTTAGAACAGATTTTATTTATTTATTTTTAGAGAGGAGAAAGGAGGGAGAAAGAGAGGGAAAGGAACATTATGCGGGAGAGGAAGATCCACCTGTTGCCTCTAGTACTCCCCAAACCGGGGACCAAACCTGCTACCTAGGCATGTGCCCTGATGGGGAATCGATGCCCCATCCACTGAGCCACATGAGTATTTTCAAAATATGTACACATTTATTTTATTCCTATCTTTTTTTTTTTTTTTACTCAGATGGTAGCATGTCAGGTACATTGGTCTGTACATTTTGTCCTATAAAAAAATAAATACATAACTACCCATGGGAGATCTTTCCATGTGAATACATATAAATATATAAAAGTTTTCTCTCCCTAATGTTACCCCAATATATTCAATAAAAAAGAAAAAGAAGAGGGGAAAAAAAAGGTCCACAGTTAAAAAATAAGTTTTCTCTTCCTTTGTGAGTAGGCTGAAAATAAACGATAAACTGATAAATGAGCCAACTGTAGATATATTTCAAAGATCAATCAAAACAATCAGTTTCATTTGCTGTGTTGGATGGTACACACTGTTATTTCCCTTTTTATTTCTGTCGATGAAATTGGCTGTATCTTTTCCTC
>PVJI01013413.1:0-47881 GCA_004026765.1 Micronycteris hirsuta
ACACTTACTCCTAATGGAACCAACCCCACAGAACCAGGTGGCATGGAGGGACTAGAGAAATGATAAGTAAGGGTGAACTTGAGGAGCATTCAGTAGATCCTTCTCTCTTGGGGGGAACTGCCGTTTGCTTGGCTCTGGACACAGAGGGCACAAAGATAGGTCCAAAATAAAGGAAGTAAGGACAGATTAGCTACAGGGAGAGAGAGATCAGGAGACTTTGGTATTTCCTTTCAGACTGCCTGGCGTGGTTCACTAGGGTAGAGGAGGGGGCAGGTTCTTGGGCTCATTCTCTGTCCCAGTATAATTAGGCTCCCACGCCTTTGGGGGCATGTAATGTCTCCTTTGTTTCAAATGCCCTTGCCTTGTTTTCCCCCACTGCGTGCCCATGGAACTTTGATGATTCGGCTAGTTTAATCCTATAGTGTTGTACTAATGGCAAACTGTTAGATCGGGAGTTCTTTGAGTGCTGGGATGTTGCCTTCTCTATCTTGAATATCTTGCACTAGGCTAAGTTCCTAGCCTAAACCAACTTTTTAATAAAGGTTTCTTTGTGGAGCCAGGGACATCAGAAACCTGAACAGGATGCCCCTAAATAGTCTTCAGAGTATTTGTCTAGAGTTCCATGGGTGCAGGATTTGGAAGTGGAGGTGTCTAGTAGACCCTCCTCAACTTACAAAAAAGAAAGTGACAGTTCGTACAGGAAGCAAGTGATGGCCCAGGACTCAGGCCCCCTAGCTCCCAGGCCAATGTTCTTTCGTATAAGTAACAAGCATCCTTACCCTTCCCAGTGCTGCCGTGACCTTCTCTGAGTTATGCTCTAAACCAGCATTTGGATTAGTATTTACATCAGTAAAAAAAGTGCAGGGTCATTGGGCTAAAAAGTGATTTAAAGAGAGTATTCTGCCTTGAAATAGAATTTGTTCCATCTCTTCTTTCACATCTTGAATTTTTGCCTCCATTGTGCTCATTTCTGGTTCTTGGCTAAGCTCAGAAGCCACAATTAAAAACTGCTGGGTGAGAAGCTATTCTCCAGGTACTCCCCACTTTATTGGAAAGCGAAGTTCTCATAAATCACGTAAGGGAACTGGGGTCTGTGGGATTGCTCAGTTGCCAAGAGAATTCTGATTGATGGCTTTGGAAAATATGTACATTTTCCAGGAGCTTATCTGAAATGAAATAAAGATTCATACCTTCTCAGACTGAGTTCCCTTTCCACCAAATTTCAATCATAGTCTCATCATTTTAATACAGAGAAAGGGCAGTTAAATGAACAGCATAAACATTGGAAGTTTATCAAAAACTTGGACAGCAGAGCATAAATGTTATTCCAAATGAAGAAAGGTTTGGAATAACAAAATATCCCCAACTACACATAAAATCAGAACCAGACTCAGGTTATAGGCCTCATGTTGACTTTATCAGGCATATTTCTAAAAATGATCAGCGTAGGAAAGGCAATGGTGGGAAAGCCGTGGCATCAGATGCGGTTATCGCTGCCACAGCAGGACGCGTGCGAACTCGGGCTTCAGGGGAACCGAGATGGTGTGCGTCCAGCAATGGTGAAATTAAGTGGGAGGAAAGCATTTGGATCTTAAGCCTTTTAGGTCACACAATCTATTGAAACTCTCTGAAAGCTGTGTGAACCTTCTCTTAAGAAAAACTCCCATACACATAAAAGCCTTCAGGCTATTACAGGGAGCTCGCAGACCCCTTGCTGCTTGTCGGAGTGCAGGACCCCACTTTAAATGCTCCTTATTTAGCTATTCCCCCCCAATTCTGGTTTCCTTATGTGGCATTGCCGCCTGCCTGGCACCTGGAACTTCCAGCCCTGCCACACACACACACACACACACGCACGCACGCACGCGCACACGCACCAGTGCACCAGGCCGGAGCAGAGCAAAAGGCTGAACATGTGCTGTGAAGCTGATTCAGTTTTGCTCAGGGTGAACAGAAGTGACCTTAATCCCTCACAGATTTCCTTAACTTTGTTGTGTGGTGAGATCATCTGGGGGAGATTTAAAATTCACTCAGCATTTATTTATACTTTCATTTGTAGTACATTTGCAAAGAAAATGTAGGCTCTTAATTGGACTGATTTGGTAATTAGGTTTGGTGGTAGGCTAGGTTCAGAATTGTCTCCAGACGTGTTCACCAGGTGATTACAGCTGAAATGGGTCCCAGGATCTGCTTGGTCCTGAAGATACATAGTTCAAGAGATTTCCTAACCTTTAGTCATTACCACCTCATCTGAATTCATTACCAGTGAACTAAGGAAGACTTCTTGTTGCATTATTAGCCTAGCAAGCGTGATGATGCTTTCCCGATCAGACATGGGAAAGGAGCGTAGATAATAACAGTCCACAACAGGTTTTGTTTATCCAGAAATCACCCTTCCCTAGCAGGCTGACATATAATCCCATGCTTAATCTGTTATCCATACTTTATATAATAATAATAATGATGATGATGATAATGATAATCATTTACACTTATATAGCCACTTTCATCTAGGGAATCTCAAAGCTTTGCAAACACTAATTAATTCTCCTAGTGTCCCTGTGAACTAGGTGAGGCCCATTTTACAGGTGAGGTGATTGAGTCACAGAAAGGCCAAGTGACTTTCTCAAGGCCATTGGGTAGTTGATGACAGAACTCAGAGGCCTGGAGAGCTCCCTGCTTCCAGTCGCCCAGATCCAGCTACATCTTGAGTGAGTGGGAGGGACCACACTGGAATGAAGTTCTCCGTCTTCCGGGTCTTAATTACCTAAACCCCAGTAGTGCATAGAGACACAGGGAGAGTTTCCAAAGCAAACACTTTCCCATCCCTACCACACAACATGCACAGCTTGTGAGGGTTAAGCAGTAGAGATGGGGATACAATTGGCTGTCATATGTGTTTGGATAGGAAGGAGGGGAATGAGCTTGTGTGGAAAATTGCCTTTTTTGGTGGCTGCTGTTGCAAAGCATTGGCCCCTCGATGCCAAACTGGAACAAGTGTAGCCTTTGACTTTTACTCTGTTCGCTACATGAACTATCTGATATTCAGGGAACAAGGATGAAGTGACTAAACAGGTCCCATAGGCAATTTTCCAGGGACCAAGTGAAAGTAGCTTCTCCATATTTACAGGCGTTTCAGTTGTAGAGCATTCTTGAAATTCTCCCAAAGGGGTGGTGCTGAGTTGAATATGTTGTTCTACGTGAGTGAATGCATCTCAGACTTTGAGATGCATATCAATAGTCTAGGGAATCTGCTAAAATGCAGAATCTGGCTCAGTAATTCTGGAGTGGGCCCCAAGATTATGCTTCCAAGTGATGCTGATGCTAATGGTCCCTACAATCTGCTCTGAGTGGCAAGACTCTATGTTACTGTTTATCAATTTGATAACCACATTCCCACAACAGACTGCTCAGCCGCGGGGGGGCGGGGGCGGGGGGGTGCGAAGCTATGGTCACTTGGAATGAGGCTTAAGCTTAGAGGACTAAGGCCTGGGTTTGAAAACAAATTCTGCTACTTATTAGCTGAGAGCTTTGGGATCCCAAACCTTTCTGAACCTGTTTTCATATCTTTAAATGGATATCATGAACCCCTCCCTCATGGGGTGGCTGATGGGTACAATACCCCATAACCCGATAGGGTCTGTCATGTGCGGGAACACCACACATGTTCATACATTTCCTGGGTTCCCCAGTTCATCCTCTCTGGTCATCTTCCTGAACGAGTACTTCATAGTTTTCCCTCTATGTCTGCCACAGTCATCAACTACATTTGGTCTGTCTTGCCTTTTTTGTATAACTTTCCCTCTATATTCTTTCTCTTCCACATGTATAAAATACCCAGCATCGAATGCCAATTTTTCCCCTATTCTCAAAATGATTTTCTTGAGCTAATTTCTGGTCCCATCAACTATTATGAACTTGTCCCTGCCTTCCTGGGTTCTAATTTGATCTAGACTATGCAACGGAAGTGAGATTATGGCAGATTTATTTAGTAAACAAACCCAAAAGCAAACAAACCTACATGTTGGGCCTGGGGCATGCCACTGACAATAAAACAGACATTTTTCTTCTCTGTCTATTGTTTTTGTTGCCCTTGTTCAGCTCTCTGGGTTATGGTGAAGTCTTCCCTGAATCCTTCACTACGGATGGCTTTGGGTTATAGTCTTCTCTCATCTCCTAGTTCCACTGTTCTCTTTTCCCATTGCCTACACTGATCCTCCAGTTCTTTTTCCTCTGACTCTACCAGGCTGACTCAAAACGGCCCTCCTAAAAATCTGTATAAAACTCATTTTGTGTGAATGTCTCTGTGTGAAACTGTTTTGATTTTTTTTTTTAAAAAGCAACATTGAAAGTTATGTATCATATACGCAGGAAAAAAGTCTGGGATAACACACAGCTCATTGTTAGCCCTGGAATGGGTGAGGGGGATTTTCACTTATTTCCTTATGTACTTTGGCATTTTTTGGGGAAAAAAACCCCAAACTTTCCCCTTATAATCAGTATGTTACATTCTGTCACCCAGGAAGAAAATAAGGAAAGAAAAAAACCGTCTAAACCTATGGATTAATGGATAACAAAAGGAAAGATGAAGAAAAATGAAAAGGCAAGTTACAATGTTCAGCTCTGCCCACATTCTCACCTGCAGTTTTACGTCTGTTTCTGGGTCTGTCTCGTTCATGTTTCAAGCCACTGGTCGGGACTCCGTCTTCCTGGGATTACACAGTGTCAGGAACACTGTTGGCATAAAAGCAACACTAATAGTAAAGCAACAGGAGGCATTTTTACAAGAGAGAGCACTACCCAGATGGATTTTGATAACGTTGGTATGTACCCCAAGAGGTCATAATTAACCACATCAAAGAAGGAGTGGCTTCTTAAGCAAATGGACTTTATCTTGCCATCTGCCAGAAATGTACCAAATGCTCTTGCTTTGCTGAAAAAACAACTGCACTCTTGGAACCAGATCTTCATAGCTTTGGACTGATGAACACGATTGGAGAAATACTTTTATTACACGTTTGACCTCCCGGGCTTTATTTGGCACCTTGTTTCTCTGATGTCCTCCTAGTTTGGACACAGCATCTACAATTTGCATAAATGAGAAAGGATTGGGTCATGGCTGAACTGAGAACAGAGGGAAGTTATCTGATAAAAGCAGAGCAGGAAGAATTTAATTTTCCTAGCTCATGGTCAATTTTTATACCACCAGCTGGTATGCTGGGCTGAGTAACTGGTAGAGAATTGAGATGATAAAGTACACTATAAAAGTTTAGCTAAAACTCAACCTGGCTTATCATTACAGTCTCCTAGAGAGGGTTATTCTTCCCCCCAAACAGTTTGAGTTAATCAACCCAACTTTATAATTAATAAAAAAACAACAAAACAAAAATGCAACAATAAGCACAAAACTTCATGACTCTACTGGGACCAATCCAGCTTTATAAAAGGTCTTTGGACTGCACAGCTTTAAAAAAAAAATCATGACTTTTTTATTGTATTTTTTCCATTGCCATTTCACCTGCTTTAACCCTCTTCTCCCCCACAGTCATCACACCGTTGTCCATGTCCGTGAGTCCTTTTTCCTTTTTGCTCTGTCCCTCCAACCCCTAAGGTCCCCACCCAATAGTTGTCATCCTGCTCTCTATCTGTGAGTCTGTCTCTGTTTGCCTGTTAGTTCAGTTTGTTCATTAGATTCCACATACAAGTGAAATGATACGGTATTTGTGTTTCTCTGACTGTGGACTGCACAGCTTTTAGTTAGAGACCACATCGTTCCCTAAAGTAAGATCAGACACTGTTCAACTTTGTTCTGTGATTTTTGGTTTCATGTACATTTTTAAAAAAGTCATTAGATATGTAGACAAAAAAGTCAGAATAGTCCAGAAATATTTGAACATTTATAACTGTGTTTCAGGCCTGCTATTATTACTTTAAATAAAACTCTGCCATTACATTTCTCTACAAATAAGCCTTATTTCTTAAATGTTATTTAATGAAGTGTTTCACCTTTTATTGCTGCAATAATTGTTAAATTATCGATTTAAAAGGTACAGAATAAAATCTCTTTATTCTATTACTAGAGTTTTTGCTACTGGGCCATCTTCCTTAGATTCTCAGCCTGCTGCTTTTTGGAGGCACCGTACTTATCAGATGCACGTCCCTGGTTTACCTTGGATTTGATACAGGTGTTTGAGGCTAATCTTGCTGCTTTGTAGGTTTTGTCCTATTTCATTGTTTTCAAGATTACTTGGGGGTGTGTTCAGCTGTGCTGTTCCCTACTCCATCACTTTCTGGGGAGTTCTGGGCAGAGTGCTTTAGAAGGTAGAGAGGTAAGCCCGGATGTGCCCCATGGAGGATGAGCTGAATATCAAACAATCTGAAAACCATGCTGAGGAAGTGGAGGCAGATGCCCTAGAAAAATTGTGATATGAAATTATAAGGTAAGTGATAGCTTTCTTAGTTTATTTTCTTCCTTAATAAAACAAGTTTTCCTACTTAATTAAAGGAAACTCAGATCCTCCAAGGTTGTAAGCCATATTCCTTGATATGCAGCTTCCTTGAGGGCAAGGATGGTATTCATCATCCATCATTCGTCTATGTTGCTATTCCCCTGTCATATTCGTGATCTATAGCAGTAATTGATCAAAGCATTCTTTTCTGCTGAATCTGGATGTGACCTCAGACTCTTTCTCAACAGTGCTCCAGGCAGCCACTACTAACTGGTTGGTGCTGGCATTAAAGATGACACCTATTTGCAGTCCCTACTTTAAAGCTTTCTTGCTGATTACTGCTAGATAATATGACAATGTACAGTACTGGTATAGGTTTATAAGCGAATACAGCATAGTTACATTATAATATATAAATGTGTACACATATCATCTATAACTAAACTTTATAAGTTAATGCAACATAGTCAATTTTAGAAGAATTTTTAATATAATTTTGATTTTAGTTTTGTAAAATGGAATATTATGTGGCCCAAAAAACACTGCCATAGAAAATATAAATGATGTGGGGAAATATTCATACCATATAGAAGAAAGGCAGGTGGTAAAAATAATGTGAAGTATGATTTTGCCTTAGATGGGGAAAAGCATGTATTTGGGTTTTAAAAATAGACAAGTTAAAGGTGTGCTTTAATTTTGGAAGAAGGAAAAAGACTGGAAATATATTACCCTAAGAGTTAACAATGGATAATGTGGGATAATAGAATTATGGGTGACTTTTGCTTACTTTTTAAATGCTTCCCCAAATTTACAAAGCTCCTAAAATAAATACACATTAATGGTATATTAGTTTTATATTGCTAGCATCAAATCAGAATGAACATAATGATTTAAAAAAAACACACACAAAAGTATCATTGTATGGTTCTGTGGGTTAGGAGTCCAATATGAGCTGCCCTGGGGTACAATCCAGGCACAGACAGTGCTACTTTCTTTTCTGGAGACTCTGGGGGAAACTGTTTCCTCACCTCTCCAGCTTCTAGACACTGCCCTCGTTTCTTGGCGTATAAGCACCTTTCTTCATTTTCAGACACAGCATGTTACCTATGTCTGACTCTTCTTCCGTAGTCATATTTCCTACTAACTGTCTTTACCCAGGGAAGATTCTCTGCTTTTAAGCATTCTCATGAGTAGATTGGGTTTACTCGAATGATCCAGGATAATCTCCCCATATGAAGGTCCTTAACCTTAATCACATCTGCAAAGTCCCTTTCCCCAGGTGAGATAACATACTCCCAGGTCCCAGGGACTAGGACATGAATACCTTTGGAAGGTCATTATTCTGTCTGCGACACGCAGTCAGGGTAATGAAGCGTTTGCAGGAATGCATGGAATCCCCACTCAGTTCGTAACGTCCTTTTCCAACAGAAGCAAGACCGTGCACGAGGGTCAGAGCGGGCCATCAGAGCGGACACGACCCACCCTAGAAGGGGCTTGGCTCTGTCAGACACCCCAGTATGAGAGCACTGATGGGACTATTTGACACAAGAACCATGAAAAACAATGTTTCTTTGGGAAAATGTGTTTAGAGTTCCCAAGGGGATGCCAGGAGCACATCCCTGGCTCTGTCTTCTCAGCCTTATCTTCTCCCCTTATTCTTACTCTGGCTTCTCACTTCTCCTCAGATGTTTGGGAACTGTGAATGAGGACTCAGTTTCTAAGGCATAGGTGGTGACCCTTATGGTCTGTGAAACAGGGGTTTGAGCTGGGTGGGAGATGGGAGGTGAGGAACAGGTGAGGAACCGGGTGAGTTTCAGAGAAGTTAGCCATGGGAACTCCTGGTTTCAATCTCTGGGGACATAATGGGAGGACTCTCGATCTTTCCTTAGCTCTCTTCCAGGAGCCCAAACGATTGGCTCACCTACTTCTTTTGTAGCTGCTTCCCTTAGTCCCAGCACCGCCTTCGACCCTTGCTAGCAAGGGTAATAAAATACAGTTGTTCACACAAGCCAAAGCCCTTCTGGAATTTTCTGAGGGCTTTTTGTTTCTAGCAACTAGGGGAGGAAAAAAAAACCCTCTCTCCTGTTCCCTTCTATTTATTTTTACTGATATTATGCAGGGAATCATGCATAGGTGTGACTGAAGGAGTGCTGGGCAGAATGCACAGCTCGGAAGGTGAGAAATGGAGACAGCCCCGCGCAGTAGGGTTAGGCAGAGTGAGCGCTCCTCCAGCCCAGGCCACCGCAGTTGCAGACGGCTGGATCCCAGGCGGCTGGATCCCAGGCGGCTGGATCCCAGGCGGCTGGATCCCAGGCGGCTGGATCCCAGGCAACAGAGCAAGCTGGTCTCCTCACAGCATTCAAAAGGCGGTGAGCATGTTGTTTTGCTACCTTTTGAGCTTGCTCTGTAGTTAGTTGAGGATGTGTCTGGAGAAGGCTCTACAGGGACAAGCCTCAGTTTTCCTTTTTTGGGGGGTGGGGAGTTAAGGCGGACATTGTTCCTGATTGGGTTCTAGGGCTCACTTCCCAATAATGATGATGGTGATAATTACCTAAGCAGGCATTATTTTTGAGGGCTCACTATATTTTAGAAGCTGTGCTGAATGTTCATATGCATCATCTAGCTAAATCCTCATGATAATACTACAACATAGGAACTATTTTCTCACTAGTGCCAAATCATTTTGTGCCAATGGTTTCAAAATAACATGGAAAAATGTATAAAACTATGCACCAAGTTGGCATAATACATAAACCATTCAAAAATTATTGGGAATAAGATACACTGAATAAATCACTGGAGTTATGAAAAGGACTTAGCTTACGGTTATGCTAAACCCTGGAATAACCCACAGAAAATAAAATCTGGAGTCTTTACCTTCCACTCCTCCCTCTCTTCTCTCCTTTGCTCACCAGACTGCCGCCACTCCAGGGCTCTTTGTGACCGTTAACACAGCATGCTTGTCACGGGCTAAAGTGTGGCCTCAAATCCATATGCTGATGTCCCAACCCCAGTGTGACTATCTGGAGACACACTGGGTGACTATTTGGAGACAGAGTCTTTAAGGTGAAGTCATAGGTGGGCCCTAACCCGGTATGACTGACTGGTGTCCTTTTAAGAAGAGGAGATGAGGACACAGACAGACACACACGGAGGAAAGACCATGCAAAGACACAAGAAGATGACCACTTACAAACCAAGGAAGGAGGCCTCACAAAAGCAACGCTGCTGACACCATGATCTTGGACTTCTAGCCTCCAGAACTGTGAGAAAATGTATTTCTGTTGTTTAAGTCAGTCTGTGGCGCTTGTTATGGTAGCTCTAGCAAACCCATACAAAGCCTTTTGACGTTTCAGGAACTTTGTGCTCTGTACTTTCTGGCTGAAATTTCGGCTCCCAAGTTCGGTGCATAGAGGCTGTCCCCACAAGTTTTAACTAACGTTCTTGTAAACCACTAGCACCTTGCCTGTCGCATGCTTTTCATACCTACCTCTACTGGCACCTGACATTATTTACTTGACCAAATGTTTCTCTTCTCTGATCCCTTCTAGGATAAAAGCTCCTAGAAAGCAGTCTCTTATTTCTTTCCATTATATAACCTTTGATCAAGGGCATAGTTCTGGAACCACTGAGACTGCCTGTGGAAGGGCTAGGACGTTTTGGTATTTGCTGCCTTCCCTCCGGTACAATCTGCAAATGTGGTTGCCTGCTTTACTTACCAGTGACAATGGCTGCATGCTAATCGACTGCAGCATCCTCACCCTCCAAGCTCTAGTGTGAGTTCTTGCTGCATGTGCATCCTATGGACTACATGTTGTCCTCATGGAATCACCACTCTGTCGTGACACTGGGAAGGGAGTATTAAACTTTGGCAGGGAAAGTTACTCCCTGCTTGAGTTGGAATTGAAAATAGATACGTCTCTTGTGTACCCCATTCAATAGCCCCCTCCCCGGCAGCAGTTGTTCAGGGATGTTATTAGTTGAACATTTTTTTTTTTTGCTCATTATGGAGAGGACTACATATCCATAGGAACATACATATGGTAGAATATTAGAAATGGCAGAAATTATATTTATTGTGTAAGTAAACCCAGTCTTGCTGGTCATTTACCTGTCAAGGTAGCTGGTCTCACAATTTCATATGGAAATATTGTATTTGAAGATAGATGACTTCATAATTTTGTTCACGGCATGGGTGAACAGCAATCTAAGAGTTACCAGACAGAATAAAGACCTGTGATAATCTATTTTATTCCTGAGAGGAAAAGTGAGGCTGTTTGAAAAAGAGCAGATCAACTTGCTAATGTTTCGAAAAGATCTTATTAAAAATGAATAAAATTTCATAAAAATTCCAGTGGTGTTTAATTTAGGTAATATTATTACTGCCTCACAGAAACTGAAGCACTCAACTATGTGACAGGTCACTTTTCACACTTATTGGTGTCATAGGATTTTTCAAGTCCTGAAATAGGGCAAGACATATAAAAAATTACCTTCTTTTTTTTTCTGTGAAGAAGCTGAAGGAAAAGCAAGGGACACAATGTCAACTACATAAATGGAAGCACAGAAATGACAACACGAACGAAACTGAAAACACGTTGAGGGGACCAGTTTGCTGACTAGAATTTTCCTGGGATTGTTGCCACTTTAAAACTGTAGAACGAACCATCCACTGCTCCTCTCTGTGACTCATGAGTCCAGACTGACAACCGTCATGTTTCCTTAGCAGAGAGAGCTACTTCCTTTTTTTTTTTTTCCTTTTCAGATGCTCAGGCTGTTTAGTGAGCAGCAGAAAACCAGGTCAATGTGAATACACAGACTGATGAACGATTTAGACTGAAATGGCACAAAATCAAACCCCAGTTTTGGACGTTGGTCTAACGGCAAATTTAACATGGAGGTACTGATTAAAGTAAAGACTCCCTGTTTCAAGAGGTTTATTCATTTTTTTATAAAAAGGCTATTAGTAACTGAATGAGTTTACAGTTCTGAGTAACTGCATGTATGGTCTATAGTAAACAACCTGAACAGCCGTTCTAAATGAGTTCTTTATGTTCAGCTTCTAGAAACTTGTAATTACATTTGAGGCAGGACATGTGATACCAGGAGATATTAAGCTATTCAGCTCCAACTGCCACTTGAATTCAATGAGGGCAGTCCAGCAAGATCCGTGGAGCACATGAGAAAATCGCTGCAATTAATCATCTCTCAGAGTTGAACCGAAGAAAGTCTTTCCTTAAAAACAAATAGATTTAACTCCTTTTTCATTAGTCCTGGGTTTTTAAAATAATTTGTGATAGGGCTGCATTTTCAGCAGCAATTAATCTTTTTAGCCTTACATTTTCTATCTTGCTTGGTCATGTTAGAAAACTATAAACATAATTTCAATGTGAAAAGTGGAGGACTGTGAAGAAAGTTTTAAAAAGTATACTTTGATTTTTAACAACTCTGAAATCAAATGTGGGGCTACTTCAAGAGTTTCTCCCCATCTTGAGCTATAAAAGGATGATCTAGGAGAAGACATATATGCCCCATGAAATGGTTAGAAATTTGAATATAAACAATCTTTGAATAAATACTTTGTTTTAGATGGATTTGTTAACAAAAATATGGCAAATTAGCCCTGGCTAGTGTAGCTCAGTGGATTGAGTGCGGGCCTCTGAAGCAAAGGGCCTCTGGTTCGATTCCCAGTCAGGGCACATGCCTGGGTTGCAGGCCAGGTCCCCAGTAGGGGGCATGTGAGAGGCAACCACACACTGATGTTTCTCTCCCTCTCTTTCTCCCTCCCTTCCCTTCTCTATAAAAATAAATAAATAAAATCTTTTAAAAAATATGGCAATTACAAAAATACCATTTCCAGATGGGTTATTAGAATCTAACAGTTTGCTAATAATTCTAGCAACCACAAATATGTGATCAATTTTCTTATTCTTTCCATCCTTCATTTGTTATTAAAAAAAAACCTTACCGAGCCTCACTTAGTTCTCCAGCTAGTGACAGTGAGCAGTAAGAGTCTGGAGTTTCTCCTTCATACTTAGGACTATACATTCAATGTATCTGCTAATCCTTTAGATCAGATCAGGTTCAACCTAATTTCTTTTTGGTCTTGGCTCTCTTGAGCCATGACAATTTTAAGTGAAGTCATCCCTCTCCCTACAAGACTGGGGCACAGTGCCTGCTGGTACCAGAGAGCCATGCAGAGGAGGGAAGGAGCCGCGCAGAAGTGGGGGATGAGTGGCGCGGCCGTCGCAAACCACAGCTCATGCTGCCCCAATGGGCCGTGGCCACACAACTGGACTGTTCACTCTTCTTCTAACATGTCCTTCATGGCTTGTTCTTGCTGTTTGCACATGTCTTTTCCTCTATTTTCTCCAATTTCAGCCTTTTGAACTTCCAACCATTCTATAAAACCCAACTCAAACCACTTTCCTTCGTTAAAACCTCTTTAATTTACCTTCTTCATCTTCCTCCAGAGGTAATTTCTTCTTTGTAAATTTCTCTTTACGTGTCATTTTCTTTTGGTACACACCTAAAAGTATATGTGGTAGCTAATTTATCTTACTAGATTGTAAGTTTTTTGAATAATATTACTTCTTTTTAAAAATATATTTTATTTATTTTTAAAGATTTTATTTATTTATTTTTAGAGAGAGGGGAAGGGAAGGAGAAAGAGAGGGAGAGAAACATCAATGTGTGATTGCCTCTCACATGGCCCTGACTGGGGACCTGGCCTGCAACCCAGGCATGTGCCCTGACTGGGAATTGAACTGACGACCCTTTGATTATCAGCCTGCGCTCAGTCCACTGAGCTACACCAGCCAGGCTAAAAATATATTTTATTGATTATGCTATTACAGTTGTCCCAGTTTTTCCCCTTTTGCTAGCCTCCACTCATTCCCTCCAGAAATCTCCAACCTGACCCCTGCTTAGTTCATGTCCATGGGTCATGTATATAAGTTCTTTGGCTACTCCATTTTCTATACTGTTCTTAACCTCCCCCTGTCTATTCTGTACCTACCAATTTGTACTTCTTAATCCCCGAACCTTTTCCCCCATTCTCTTCCTTCCCCCTCCCAACTGGTAACCCTCCAAATGATCTCCAGATCTATAGTTCTGTTTCTGTTCTGCTTGTTTGCTTTTTAGATTCAGTTGTTGATAGTTGTGAATCTATTGCCATTTTAATGTTCATAGTTTTGATCTTTTTTTCTTAAATAAATCCTTTTAACATTTCATGTGATAATGGCTTGGTGATGAACTCCTTTAGCTTTACCTTGTCTGGGAAGCACTTTATCTGCCCTTCCATTTTAGGTAATAGCTTTGCTGGATAGACTAAAAAAGGTTGTAGGTCCTTGCTTTTCATCACTTTGATACTTCTTGCCAGCACCTTCTTGCCTGCAAAGTTTCTTTTAAGAAATCAGCTGAAAGTCTTACGGGAACTCCTTTGTAGGTAACTCTTCGATTTTCTCTTGCTGCTTTTAAGATTCTCTCTTTATCTTTCACCTTTGGCACTTTAATTATGGTGTGCCTTGGCCCTCTTTGTGTCCGTCTTGCTTGGGACTCTTTGTGCTTTCTGGACTTGTATGTCTATTTCCTTTGCCGAATTGCAGGAGCTCTTTTTCATTGTTTTTTTTTTGTTTTGTTTTTTTTTTCAAATAAGTTTTCAATTTCTTGTTCTTTCTCTTCTCCTTCTGACATCCCTATGATTTGAATGTTGGTATGCTTGAAGTTGTCCCAGAGGCTCCTTACCCTATCTTTGTTTTTTTGGATTCTTTTTTCTTCTTGCTCTTTTGATAGAATGTGTTTTTTTATGTGTGTGTTCCAAACCATTGATTTGATTCTCAGTTTCATCCACTGCACTGTTGATTCCCTGTAAATTTTTATTTCATGTAGTGTAACCTTCATTTCTACCTGGGTCTTTTTTATGCTGTTGAGGTACCCAATGATTTCCTTGAGCATCCTAATAACTAATATTTTGAACTCTACATTTGATAGATCCTTATCTCCATTTTGTGTCTCCTCTTTTCGGCAGCCTCCCTGTATTTGTTTCTAGGTATTAGGTAGAGCTGCTTTGACTCTCTGTCTTAGTAATGTGGCCTAATGTAGAAAATTGCACTGTAAGTTGGATGGGGTGGAGCCTTAAGTAATTGCCAGGGTGGGGCAACCTGTGTGAACCAGATTGATGGAGTCTCAGATACAGCATTGCCACTCTATGGCTCTGTGTAGAAGAGGGACAATGGCCACTCTCTGGCCTCTGGAGTTTTGTCTTGGAGGAAGCTGTCCACAGGCACTCTCCTTGATGCCAGACACTTCAGTTTCTTCCCATATGCCACTGGTGTACCTCCAGCTGCTACCCTGGTGCTGGAGCCCAGAGGGAGAGAGTCTGAATAAATCCTAAGTTTGTTGAGGGCCCTTTAAGAGGAGATGCCTGAGATTCCCTCAGTTTCTTCCATGGGCCCAACCCCCACTGGTTTTAACAGCCAGAAGTTATGGAGACTTATCTTCTTAGCACTGGAACCCTGAGCTCTGTGGTCTGGTGTGGGTTGGGATCGCTTGCTCCTGAGGCATCCCTCCTGATTTTTATCTACCACTTGTGGGTGTGGGACCACCCATTCTGTATCTCTGTGTCTCCATGTCTCCACCCCTCCTACCCATCTGGATGAATGTGACTTCTTTAATTCCTTGGTTGTTGGGCTTCCATACAGCTCAATTTTCTGAGGATTCTGGGTGCTAGTTTTTTGTAGTTTAGTTGTAATTTTTGCTCTGGTTGTGTGGCAAGCCATGTTTACCTATGCCTCCATCTTGACTGGACTAATTTTTTTCAACAATGTTACTTATTATTTATCATTGTACGTCTTGGAGAATTCTGTTTGTTGTCTTTGAAGCAGAGGTGCCTTATAATTATTCATTGACAGATTCGAGAGGGAATAAATGCAATATTGGTAATATATATGTATATCTGGCATATGGATTTTATTTTTACCTTTATTTTCTCTTCCATCCCACAAGTGGCAAAAGAAAAAGAATGCTCATATCAATTAGAGTAAAACAACTGAGACTAGAATTTAGTTCTTTATGTTAAATTTGTGGCACTAATTTTTCTAGTGGCAGTTTGGGAAGTCACCAACACAGACATAACGTCATTGCAAACCAGGAGGCCAAGCATAGCTGTGGGAAAGAGAGCCCATGTTCAAAAGGAAATAGCCCAAATAATAGAATGGAGGGTCTAGAAATCACCACCATGAAAGCCTTTTTTGTGGTCTCATTTTCCCCAAGGTTGCTCTAGTATGAAAGTCCTTCTTTAAGGAGATAACATAAAAAGAAATAAGTGGTGGCAAAAAAAAAAAAAAAAAAAAAAAAAGGCCCACTCTTGCAATGGACTGTGTGTTCCTTGGCTATTTCAATGTAATGTTTATCTAATAAATAGCATTTCAGCGTTGAACAGTGGTGCTGTGTCTGCTCTCCTGTGCCAAGAGGCTGGACCTCCTTCAGGTCTTGCCATGCTCTTACTGCTGAAAAAAAGTTCTGTTTTAATGAAAAGAGATACTATGTGACTGGAGCCAGCACCAGTGATGGCTGCTTAACAGTTTCATACTTCTGGGTCGTATAGAAGTCTTCACAAGTTCTTCTCTATGTATGTATACACACACACATGAAAAAGCATAATTTTAGTAAAAACTGATAGTATGTCAATACTAAAAATCACCCAGATAATAGATTTTTGAAATATAATTCTGTGTAATTACAGTTGACTCTTGAACACAATTGGGGGTTAGGGGCACTGATGCCCCTGTGCAATTGAAAATCCATGTATAACTTTGACTCCTCCAAACTTAACAACTAAACTTAACTACTAATAATCTATGGTGCACAGGAAGCCTTGCTGATAATATAAGCAGTCTAATAACACACATTTTGTGTGTTATATGTAGTATATATTGTATTCTTACAATAAAGTAAGCTAGTGAAAAGAAAATGTTATTTAAAAATCATAAGGCGAAGAAAATGCATTTACAGTATTAATTAAAAAAATCCACATATATGTGGACTCATGAAGTTTAAACCTGTGCTGTTCAAGGGTAAACTTCTTGTACTAAACTATTTAAGAGGGAAAGTCATCTTTGATGTGTATTGGTGCATCTGTGTTATAACTGAGGGAATATTTTGATGCCATTAAAAAGGAAGTAGAGCCCTGGCTGGTGTGGCTCAGTGGATTGAGTGCTGGCCTGCAAAACTAAAGGCTGCTGGTTCGATTCTAAGTCAGGGAACATGCCTGGGTTGTGGGCCAGGCGTCCAGTTGGGGGCATGCAAGAGGCAACCGATCGATGTATCTCTCAAACATTGATCTTTCTCTCCCTCTCTTTCTCCTTCCTTTCCCTGCTCTCTAAAAATAAATAAATAAAATCTTTTTAAAAAAGAAGTATAAAAGACTAACATATGGTTGTACAGTTTTAAAAAATACACTAATTTCAGAAGAGAGGAAATGAACCTACGTCCACTTACCCACTGCGACCTTAGACAGTCAACACATTCAAATAGTATCTGAGTTGTTTTTGAGAACAAACCCCAGGAATGTAGTCTCTGAACTTGACTATTCTCCAGCGGAGGGAAATGTTTCTTGAGAAGAGTTAGTTGGATTTTCAACATGGCAGACAGAACAGAATGTGAGAGGGCACGCCAGGTGGGGACTGAGGTTGAAGAGGAAAAAATACAGTACATTAACAGTTGCTGCAGCTACAGACTGAAATATAGGATATTGTCTTGTGCATTTAACCTGTCTGTAAGCACAGAAGGAAGTGTTCATGTGGTTCTAAGGCAACGTTTGCACTCTGAGAAGGAATGTGGATCTGGTTTATGGACCAATGAGTTTCAGGCTAGACAATAGTAAAGAGAAACTTGGAAGCGGATTTAGTTCAAGCATCAGTCTGAAAGTTCTTCGTCAAGTCGTGAAAGTTTTTCATCAGTCTGAAAGTTCTTAATAAACTCTTGCATATTCATTTACACATCGCAGTCTTTAAAAACTATTAAGTATCTTCTGGGAGTGTAGGATAGCTACACCGAAATAAAAAGGTCTTATCCCCCAGGAACTTAAAATTTGGTTTAAATTATGGATCTAGTTATGCATAGTCCACATGCTATGCAGCTGGGGCTTTCTTTAATTAATTAATTAAAGTAATTAAAAGTAATTAATTAGGGGCAAAAGGGGTGAATTTTATTTTTAATCCTGTAACAGCCAGGTTCGAGAAATCAGCAACCTATTTCATGTAATGTTGGCATTGCAGCAGAATTCCACTGCAACCTGAGTATTTGTTCATGTATGCAACGAGCATCTCCTACAATAAATTCATTCAATAAATACATGCCTACTATGTGCCAGACACAATCCTAAACACAGGGCAGCATGAACAAACAGTTCAGCTATTTCCTTCCACTGAGTTCACATTCTTGAGACAGAATAGTGATCATAGGCAGCCCCCAAATTATCCCACACAGTATGAGGGAACCAGCTCCTTAAAGGAAAAGTTAGATGCTGGGCCCGAAAAAGAGGGAAGCAGTGCAGAGAAAGTGAAAGTGATGGAAGTCTATCAGAGTCCTCACTTAACATTCAGTTGGACAGACTTCATGTCTGTCATCTAGCCTTCGAGCTGCTGACCCTGCTGTTTTCCTGTCTTTTTCCTGGCTCAGTGCACGCCTGGAAAATTCTCAAGGGTGTGTCCCTCTTGCTTTAACCCTCTTTTTTATATCCTTCCCCAGGGGACAGTCCTTATTCCAGTGTGCATTGGCCATTCCAGCAGGATGTGCAAGCGAGAACAGTGGTTTGGGTGTGTGGGTGGCAGCGGGATGAGTGCATATACGGCTGGGGGAGGGAGGAACTCCTCGTAAGGGAATTAGGACAACTTGACAGAGATGATAGGAAAGAAAGTACAATAAATGGCAGTAACATCAATGAAAAACTAAGTTGTCCTAAAGCAGGAAGAAATTAAGGGAAATACTATTATTTTTTTAATGAATAAAAAATAAAGAATTAAGTGCTATGAAAGAAAGGGATGGGAAGAAAAGTCTGTGGCAAAGACTGGCCCCGGGACCACACTATCAGCATCATCCGTGAATTTGTTTAAAACTCTGCCCTTTTCAGAAACACTGAGGATGGAGCCCTCCAGACGAATCTGATGCAGGACATTTCTTAAACCTTTTGTTCTAGAGGATGATGGGTCTTATCCACCTGCAAGTCGTTTCTTCTTTTTAAATAAGGTGATGGTGCTCATCTTTCATTGCTTTGTGAAATGCTTCCTTTCTAGTCTCTTCTTTCTATTCCTTCTTCCCTATTTTCTGTAGTTCTGAGCTGTAGCCATGAGCATCACACCAATTGCCAAGGTGCAGGTCAATAAATAGAGCTAGAAACAAAAAAGGAAAAGGAAAACAAACGCTTGCTCTTTCTCCAGTGTAGAGTAGCAAGGAGGCACCAGTTGAACCCATCCAAACCTTAGCTTGTGAGCTTGCTAAGAACTTGCTCAGAGAAATGGATCAGCCATGTATTTGGGCAGGCAGCTAGAGGACAGAGAGATTGCATAGTCTTTGTTATACACTATCTTACACAGACACAGAGACAAGCAAATATTGTAGCAACCAAGCATTGAAGTTTCTGAAATTAAAGAATAATATTAAACATTTTTTTAAAAACTTAAAAAAAAGATAACATGCTAATAGTTTTAACCTGGCAAATGTGCAGAAATATGTTCAGTGTGAAGGAAAAAGTTACCAGTTACAGATCAGGAGCAAAGAAACAAATAACAGTGAACACAAGTGATATTTATGTACCAGGACCTGATCAAAGCGCTTGACATAGATGAACTTATTCAATGCTCTCAGTGGCTCTCTGAGTTACATACTGCTTGCAGGCCCATATTAGATATGAGGATGAGGCACCAGGAGGCACTAATAGGAATCAGACAGTAGAGCCCAAGAACCTCTGCTGTCAACTCCTCCCTGTGGCCAATCACTCTTCACTTCTATCTGTAAGCAGAATTTAGTGATATTATTGTAGCTTAAGCAGATCCAGGATGTGCGAAGAGCAGGATAGGATGAGGCAGAGCAGAGATACTGGAGGCAACATGGAGACAGAAGGAGTGGGACTAGACAGAAGGGCACAACAAGGAGTCAAAGACAGTGGAGCTAGAAATGGGCCAAAGAAGTTCATGGGCAAGACTGAAAAGCAGAGAGGCTGAGACAGAGTGGAGGGGATAGGACCTGGATTTGGAAGTGTGAGATTTGGGGGAGTTCAGGCAATGATGAGATGAGAAGGAGCCGGAAGGGCGGGGCACAGGATTGAAAGGTGGGCAGGAAGGAGCCTGGCCAAGGGGAGATGAGTTTAGAAAAAAAGGACCTTGGCCAGGAAGATAAAAGAGGGAGAAGAGAAAAAGAAAGGACAAAAGGAAAAGAGAAGATCCTCCCCCGGGGCATTCCACACGCCATCATGCCCTGTGCTCCTCCTGCTCGCAGTATGCAATAAAATCATCATTTTTCTTCAGAAAGAGCATGGTATCAGCGTCATGACACAGACAAGAGCACGTTCATGAATAAAATAAAAATGCTTGAATCCAGCACCAGTGCCTTTTCATTTTGTCTATTCAGTTCCCAACTGCTCATGCGCTTTCCCTACTTACAGTTGAGACAGAAGAGACCAAGCCGGACTGACAGACGTGTTCCAGACCCAGCAGTGAGGTGACGCAGAGGAAGCCACGAGCAATACACAACTACTTTTCATTGCTTTCAGAGGACCGTTTAAACAGGCCACTGAGACCACAGTCTAACTCAGTGCACTCAGAGCAGGTCACGTGGCGCTGCCTCCTCAGCTCCAGCTGTGGGGGTCTGTGCTCCACAGTCGCTCAGGTGCTCAGCACGGGCATGTGGGAACTGTGTTGCATTTACCTGGTTGGCCCGAATTCCCCAATGTCTAAAAGAATGTGATTTAAGATTCAAAGGGATACAGCAAAAGACAATTTAGAAATATTTTGCTTATTGACCAGAGAGGTGAGCATTCTTCCTTGCAAATGGAATGCCTCCTGGATAACATTCAAATGCAAAGCCTTGCTCTTCAAATCTATCCCTCACACTTCAAAGTTTTCCCGAACCTACCTGATGTTCATGATCACATTGAGTGCTTATGCAAAGAAGAACAGTGTTTGCCAAAAATGGATTTTGGAGATTCTAAATCAATGTCTAAGTGGGCCAAAGGATCAATTAAAAAAATTCCCCATAGATACAGCCTCAACCAGGCAAATAGTGTTTTTGATATGATGTATTTGGGAGGCACTGATAAACCCTATACACCCACTAAAGTGCATTTCTTTTTGCTCAAACACTTCCCACTGGTTTTCTACCCTACACTTTCCATCACATGGAAGTGCTGACCTCTAGATTCCCCAGCTTCTGCCCACCACATACCATTTTTTTCCTGTGGAAATCCTAGCCATTTTTCAATAAGTAGGATTTCTTGACCTTATCAGCTGAAAGGGGTCCCTTTCTCTCTGTCCTCACATGCAATTCAGTTGGTGTTTATCTTACAGCGTTGCTCTCATTCTACCTTGGATGATGGGTAGAATACCCATCATGTCCCCTTTACTAGACTGCCAGCTTGTTGAAGGTAGTAGCCATGTCTTTACGTAGGTCCATGGATATAAAATAGTTGCACCAGGCTTGGGACATTGTATCTCTTTGGAAAGTATTCTTCCCCTCTTCCCTTCCTTTTCCCCTTTTTGTATCTCTTCAGTCTACAGCAATATGCTTTGCATATGGTGTGCTTCCTATGCTATATAAACAAATAACTGAAATAGGCCCTGGCTGGTGCAGCTCAGTGGATTGAGTGTGGGCTGTGAACCAAAGGGTCGCTGGTTCGATTCCCAGTCAGGGCACATGCCTGGGTTGCAGGCCAGGTCCCCAGTGGGGGCCATGTGAGAGGCAACCATACATTGCTGTTTTTCTCTCTCTCTTTCTCCCTCCCTTCCTTTCTGTCTAAAAGTAAATAAATAAATGACAAAGCAAAACTTATTTAAGAAACTGAAATAGGAACGTTGGGAGGCTTTTGTTAATTTTTATTACTTTTTTTTTAATCTAGATACAACAAACTTAGAAAAAAGTACCTGGAGGCATTCAGCATGAAGAATGGAGATGTTTTTATCTTTCTCTATAGGCAGTTCAAAATTACAGTCTTATGAGTTTTGGTCACTTAATCTGGGGACATTTTTAGAATAAGCAAGAATTCAGTTGAGTATATAGGATGTATACAAAACTCTTCAGAGAACTAAAGAAGGACACAAAATAAATGGGAAAAATTTCTCCTATCGTTATCAATAGAGTTTTGTTTACAAATAAAGAAATGTAATATTAGATATCTTCTGATATGGTTCTATCTTCTAATTGTTTCAAATTTCCATTTGATTCTATTTGTTTAGTATATCTTTTTTTTCAATTACAGTTGTCTGCATTTTCTCCCCCCTCCTCTTCAGTATATCTTTAGATCAAACATAGTTTTACTTCCATAACAATAATTTCAAGGAAATTACTATTTCTCACCAATTTGTATGGTGATTTCTCTTACTGGAAATTTCAGTCTATGCACCAGTCATCACCAGGTGTTCCGCCTATCACACAAGCACTTGTTTTGCTTGCTTTAAGTGACATGGTTATCCTACAAATCTTTTAACCCTCTGATCGCTCTCTAGCTCCTTGAGTTGAAATTAAGTTTCCTTCAGTTCTATCTGGATGTGTAATCCTGGCTTTGCAAGGTCCTTCCTGTAAAATATCAACTCAATTGGATAATGATCAGTCATCTGTGTATTATTTTTAAAAAATATCCCTTATACAACTCGATGCAATTTCTTCAGAAATCAAGGATTCTACCTGGGAAATAAATGTCTTCCAGATATACTTTTGAGACTGTGTTCTAGTATTGTGATATAAAACTACAAAATAGCCACATTCTGATGTTGATTGTGCACCTATGACCACATGATAGCAAGGATAGATTGACATTAAAAAAAACACCTTTAAAAATGTACTCAATTATCTAAATATTTCTTAACATCCAGATGTTTGGCATTAAAGGACAAAACATCTGGATAGCAATGAAATGGTTTTAATTATCACTAGGATATTTTGCTTCCTATAAGACTGTATAAGAATCTTAAACATATTATCAAATTTTTCTGATAATCACCTCCTCAGTCAATGTAATCAAGGTCAAGGAAATCTCAAACCCGAATTGTTTCCTGCTTTTAAACAATGCTCATGTTGTTGGCGCTGACCTAGCATGAATGCACAGCTTGTACATTTCTTCTGAATGCATTGCATTCCAGTCTCACAAGTGAGGGCTTTAAATAGCAGCTTATCATTGTGTCAGAATTCCTTAATGCTTTTACATGAGAAAGAAGGCATATAAGGAAAGTAAGAAATTGAACTGCTCCAGACTATCACACTGCTATTTATGTAGTAAATAGGATACACAGTGACCTGTAAGAATCATAATTGTTTAGCCACACAAGACAATCGGTACATTTAAAAGATGAGTTTCCTAGAAATTGGTTAAACAAAAAGATTCATGTGGAGCTAGTTCTAATGTCTTTCTGTTGCATAATGTCAAATGTTAAAAACTTTTATGCGTAGGGCTGATGGCATTATAAAAAAATAGAATCTTAGTGCCACTTGATCACCAACCAGGTAATGTCACCAAAGGTAGAGGCAAGTAACAAGTAACAATGATTGTGGCTATGAAGCTTTACAAAAATGCAACCTAGTGAACTCTCTTCAATTAGCAATCAGCCTCCTTTCATTCTTTTGAATTAAAAATAGAGAGAGAAGAAAAGAGGAAAAAGACCCACAAATATTTTACCTCAATTAATTTCAACAGAACGTTGGAATGAATGTGTCAGACTTGGCCATTATTAAATCTTGTATGTAATTATAGCAAAACATGTTGCAGGATCTTGAAGCAATCATTTTCATTTTTATTCCTACTTCTGACTAAAAATTACCATTTCAAATTTCAATGAGTAATCCCCATCAGTTTTCAATGTTCAAGAAGTCACAGAGACCTAGAGATAGGATAAAACCCACAAAGTGCTCAGGTGGACTATGTACGGCGCTGGGATGGGAGGCTGCACCGTTAGCACTGCTTGACAGAGAATGACGCTGACGGTGACCAGAGGGGCGTGGGGAGGGGATAACAGGGCAAAGAAGAGGAAGGGTCATCAAGGAACATGTGTAAAGAATCCATGGACAAAGACAGTGGGGGTGGAGGGAGGACCAAATGTGGGAGGTAGGGGTGGGTTGGGTGAGGGAGAGTAATAGGGAAAATGAGGACAGCTGTATTGCACAACAATAAAAAAATACTTTACACACACACACACACACAAAGAATGACACATATATGGCAAACAGAAAAAAAATATGTATACTTTACCACTCCTTAGATATATCTATATGACTAAAGTAGCATCTGAGACTCAATACTCCGTGTTGAACAAAATGAACCTTTTGTGTCCTTATGGGCACAAGTCAAGAGAGCTCAGAGTCCTTCCCCAGAATGCAAACTTGTTGAGGGCAGAAGTGTTATCTTCATGCCTCCCTGCTGCTCTCCCCTGTGCCTAGAATAGTACCTGGCACATAGTAGGTGCTCGCTAAATATTTGTTAAATGTTTGAATGAATTCAATCATTCAGTAAATATTGCTTGTGAGTCTGCTTCCGATAAGACACAGCTGGATATCAAGGGAGATGCAAAAACTGGATGAACAGCCCAGGTCCATGATGAAGCAAGCTGGTCTATCAGAGGAAAAAAACAGGAACAAAACTCATTAGAAAACAAGTCAGTGAGGGTTAAATATCACAGGAGTGATGCTCAAAAATAGGATGCTAGCACACTCAGCCTTCAGAGAATGAGAGAGCCCTTCCAACCAGGTGACCACATAGACATCATCTCCTGTTCACATTCTAGATAATTAAAAAACAGCAAAAAAGATGGGTAGCCCTGGTTCCTTCTCAGAAAAGAGAAAGATGAAAGCAACCTAGAAAGAGAGTGGGGAGAAACTTCAGGAAAGCTAGTCATCTGTATCTGGACATTTTAGGGGGAGGCAAAAGGGACTAGTGAGATTTCACTCAACCATACAAGTGGCCGTTTCATTGCTTTTATCTGTTACAGGATTGCTAAACTTCTGATTTCCGGAAGGGGCTGTAGCAGAAGTGCTAAGTACACTGAGAGAAGCAGTTGTAATACTGGCCATCAAACCAGAAGGAGGAAATACATGTTCTCATAAGAGTTCCAGTCCAGTTTTTCCAGACTCCAGAGATGGGATGTTTGCCTGCGAAGTGAAACTTTTGGGTGGTCATCCCAGACAAGCCAGAAAGCCTTTTGAGGTTCTCCAATTGCTACTTATCATTTACCATAATTCTTCTTAAAATTACAGGTTTATCTGATATGATCCTTGATCTATTATGTTCTTTACACATATATCAATTTTTCTATTTTACAGTTGCACTAGAAGTGATCTCAAGTTGTAGATTTTAAATCAGGAAAGTAAATCTCAAAAATATGACAAAAATTACTACTGAAGTATATATATATATCTTTTATACAACTATTTCTCGACTCATTTAATTGGATTAATACAGGGGGATGAGTTAAAATATAAGTAAAGTGTGGCTTTTTCTGTGACTAGCAAAAAGCTTTTCCTAAGATCTGCTTAACCTTTTGCTGTGTGTAATTGCTGATGGACATTATAGGGTTGGTTTGATGCTAGCTACTCTGAGTTCCTGGCAATTTCGGCTGTGGTTATTGTTTCAGGTATGCTGACCAATCAGAAGAAAAGACAACCAACAGCACAGGTGCTATAGGATTGTCACACTTTGTCTGCTCACATTTTCATGGTGCTCTTTGGAAGACATCTATTCAGGCACCGCTAATGCTTAATATGTACCAAGTGTTATGCTGCAGAACCCAGGCTTGTTTTCCTTCCTTTGGCTTTAGAAAGAAAGAATGCCTAATCTCTCGTTCCTCCTGTACATGTGGACCTAGACAGCACCCCAATCTAAGCTACATCTAAGCAACATACTCTTGGCTCAACACAAAACCATCCTTACACTTCCTGTACTTTTCTATAGAAAGACACAAAGTACTTGCTTTCCCCCAGGGTGAATTTTCAGAGCAGTGAATAGGAATACACATTGAATAACACAAATTGTCAATGGCTGCTTCTTTGAGGAAAGATTACTCTTTTGCTTTGTTTTTAGATGGGTGAGCTCAGAGGCACTAAAAGAATCTTTTCTATAGCATCACTTATTCTGACATAATGGAAAATCGTTCTGCAAATTCTTACAATTATTGTAATTTTATATTATTTGATACATTAACCATATGACCTAGCTATTGCATTCAAGATAAATGGAAACTAATATTGACACAAAAATGTGGTACACTTCTATTTACAATAACCAAAATGGGAGACAATCCAAATGCCCTTCAATGAGTGAATGGATAAATCTCCATCCAATGGAATACTACTTAGTAGTAAAAAGGAACAAACTATTGATACAGGCAACAACTTGGACGAATCTCAAAGGCATTATGCCGAATGAAAGAAGCCACTCTCAAAAAGTTATATGCCGTATGATCCCACTTAAATGACATTTTCAAAAAGTATACGTAATTGCAGCTATAGAGAACAGATCATTGTTTGTCAGGGGTTAGGTTGTAAGGAGAGAGGATTGACTGAGAGAGTAACCGAACTGTTCTGTATCCTGTTTGTGGTGTTGATGAACAAAATCCATGCAAGTGTTAAAATTCATAGGATGGTGCACCCAAAAAGTCACTGTTATTCTTTATGAATTTAAATACACACATCGTCATCATCAGCAGCAGTAGCAGCAGACCAGGGAGAGAACTTGGACTACAGGGGTCAATAGATCCCAGACCACCTACAAGCTCTCTAGCTGCTCCTGGAACTAAGCTGATGGGACAGCTGCCATTTTTCTGGATATAGACAGAGCCGTGCAGAATGACTACAGTTTGAGGGGCTCCAGTGGTTCCCCACCACTACCCTTCATCCTGCCTTCATTCTTAAAATGGTTAGCATTAGAACTCTCCCAGTTTTAAAGCAGGTGTCTTCATTGTGCTATTCCAACATAAAAATGTTAACTAGGAAAAAGGATCCACTAACACCTTCATAAGAGGTCTCTCAGATGAAGTAGACAGAGAATTCTAGAAAAACAGTACACAAGGCTGCTGTGATTGTTGGAAGCACAGGGAGGAACAAACTGGAACAAGGGAGGCTCCTAATGAAGGCCACCACCACCAGCGAGGGCAGTTCTCTAAAAGATGGGACAAGGCAGCTGTGTTAACACAATTCATTTTCCATACACATAAATGTCAGTTCTACGTTAGTCAACATTAAAAGAATCCCCAGGTGACAGATCCAGAAATTCTAGCTATTGGAAATGGGGTAATTGAAACTGCTTTTTCTTTTCTCTTTATTTTTTAAAATGATTTTATTTATTTATTTTTAGAGAGAGGAGAGGGTGTTACAGGCAACCTCCATACTACTGAACCGCAGAAACAGCTCCTGCCTGCAAAAGCGGGGGGCGAACCCAAGCCCCCTGTACTTTGTTCTTTGTCTAAAATGTCAGTTACCAGCCCAGTTACAGAAAGGCAGTTACAAACTTTCCTGCCAAGCTGCAGGCTCAGCCACCCATGACCTGCTTAGCAACTAACAATGCTAATAGCACATAAAGAACCAGGTAAGGTTGTCAGGCTTAACTTCCGTGTAAAGCCCAAGCACCTTGTTCTTTGTCTCCCAAATAAGGTAGCAGACCTAACATCTGCTTTTGCTTCTATGGTAACCTGCTTCTGCCACATAGACTAGGAAGAGATAAGGCTATAAAAGCAGACCCCAACCCAACCTCGGGACCCTGGATTTGAAGAACTCCCCAGGGTCCATGCATGTAAATAAAGAATCGTACTCCGATATCTCTTGGTGCCTGGTCGCTTCATTTTCTGTAACAAAGGGAGGGAGAAAGAGAAGGAGAGAAACACCGGTGCATGCTCAAGAGATACATCAACTGGCTGCCTCTCACACGCCCCCCACTGGAGACCCCGCCTGCAACCCAGACATGTGCCCTCTCCAGGAATTGAACCGGTGACCTTTTGATTCACAGGCTGGCACTCAATCCACTGAGCTACACCAGCCAGGGCTGAAATTCCTTTTCACAACATGTTAACCTCAGAGACGGTTGTTACTCACACATAATTTATATTTATTTGTAAAAATTGTTTTGTATATTTGATTGATTATGCTATTGTAGTTGCCCTAATGTTTTCCCTTCGCCCTGCTCTGCCCAGTATCCTCCTTTCCTCCAGCAATCCGCCCCCCCACCCTTAGTTCATGTCCGTGGGTCGTGTGTGTAAGTTCTTTGGCATCTCCATTTCCTTTGCTATTCTTATTATCCCCCTGTCCATTTTGTTCTTACCAATTATGCTTCTTAATCCCTGTACCATTTCCCTATTCACCCCCTTCTCCCTCCCAGCTGATAACCCTCCAAATAATCTCCATACCTATGATTCTGCTCCTGTTCTGGTTGTTTGCTTAGTTTGTTTTGTTTTGTTTTATTTCAGATTCGGTTGTTGATAGTTGTGAATTTGTTGCCTTTTTAATGTTCATGGTTTTGATCTTTCTTTTCTTAAATAAGTTCCTTTAACATTTCATACAATAATGACTTGGTGATGATGAACTCCTTTAGCTTTACCTTGTCTGGGAAGCATTTTATCTGCCTTTCCATTCTAAATGATAGCTTTGCTGGATAGAGTAACCTAGGTTGTAGGTCCTCTCTTTTCATCACTTTGTGTATTTCTTGCCAGTCCCTTGTAGCCAGCAAAGTTTCTTTTGAGAAATCAGCTTGATAGTCTATGGGAACTTCTTTGTAGGTAACTATCTCCTTTTCTCTTGCTGCTGTTCAGATTCTCTCCTCTTTAATCTGGTATTTTAATTATGCATCTTGGTGTGGTCCTCTTTGGGTCCAGCTTGTTTGGGACTCTGTGCTTCCTGGACTTGCATGTCTAATTCCTTTGCCAAATTAGGGAAATTTTCTTTTATTATTTTTTCAAATAAGTTTTCAATTTCTTGCTCTGCTTCTTCTGGTATCCCTGTGATATGGATGTTGGCATGTTTGGAGAGGTCTCAGAGGTTCCGAAGCCTATCTTTGTTTTTTTGAATTCTTGTTTCTTCTTTCTGTTCTGGTTGAATGTTAATTTCTTCCTTATGTTCCAAATCTTTGATTTGGATCCCGGCTTCCTTCCCTTTACTGTTGGTTCCCTGTGGATTTTTCTTTATCTCACTTAGTGTAACCTTCATTTCTTTCTTTATGATTTTGCTGTACTCAATAAGTTCTCTGAGCATTCTGATCACCAGCATTTTAAACTCTGCATCTGGTAGGCTGGCTGTCTCTGTTTCATTTAGTTCTTTTTCTGGGGTTTAATTCTGTTCTTTCATTTGGTCCATATTTTTTCTCCTCAATTTGCAGCCTCTTTGTGTTTGTTTCTGTGTAGTAGGTGGAGCTGCTTTGACTCCCCATCTTCATAGCGAGGCCTGTATAAGAAAGGCACCTGGAAATTGTGTGGGGCAGAGCCTTAGTCACTTCCCCACTTCCCAAAGCGATTGCCCTGGTGGTGAAACCCAGAGTAGGTAGGTTTGAGTATGTTCTAAGTCTGTGTGAGCCCTTTAAGTGGCAAATATCTGGCTGTTCCTTCCACTGCCCCAACCCCCACTGGTTTTGACTGCCAGAGGTAACTAGGGATTTATTTATCTTCCTGGTGCTGAATTGCTGGGCTGTGCAGTCTGCCCTGGGCTGGGATTGCTCACTTCCAAGATATCCCTTCCAATTTTTATCCACCACACGTGAATGTGGGGCCGCCCCTTCAGCTGCTGCCCCCTCTCCATGCCACACTGCCCCTCCTCCCCTCTTGCCCTTCTGGATGAATGTGGCTTCTTTAAATCCTTGGTTGTTGGACTTCCATAGAGCTAGATTTTCTGACAGTTCTGGGTGTTACTAGTTTTGAGATCTGGTTGTAATTCTTTCTATGGTTGTGAGAGGAGGCGGTGTGTCTACCTATGCCTCCATCTTGACCAGAAGTCCCATAATTTGTTTTTAAATGCTGGAGAGAAGATTCTGCCCCTTAGTCCCCCCAGATAAACCAAGAAACCCTAGCCCTCACCCATGGCCCATATGCCATGATTATGGAATTGAAGTAACTCCCTCTAAGGGCTTCAGTGACTTCTGTCCACTTTTAATAAAACCCACACTATGTCACATGGCCTTTGGGCCCTACGTGTCCTGGTCCTTTCCTGCATCTCTGATTTGGTGGCCACCCCTCTCCCCTTTTTTATTCTTGTCTCTCTGACTGTCCTGCTATTCCTTAAATATACTAAGCTCACTTGCACCTCAGAGCCTTTGCACTTTCTGTTCCACCTGCCTGGAAACTGTTCTCGTAAACCTCATCTTTCTAGTCTCGATTCTAGTGTCCCCTCCTCAGAAAGGCTTTTCCTGATCTTCCGTTTAATGAAGCCTCTACACACAGTACCCTCTTTGACTTTCTCTCTTGTTCTTGTCACTGCCTGAAATTATTTGCCTAATTGTTAGAGGGTAGTTTATGAGTCCACTGATTCTAGAATGAGATTGCCTGCTCTAAATCCCAGCATCACCACTCTCTGTGTGACCTTGGGTAAGCAACCTAGCCTCTCTGTGCCTCGGTTTTCATTTGTCAAAGGGTGGATAATGAGAGCACCTTTCTCATTTGTTATTGTCTCAATAGAATCATTTAACATATGCGAGCTGTTTGGAATAGTGTTTGGTACATGAGAAGTGCTGTGTACGTTTTACTCAGATCACTACCATAAGAGCCCTAAGCTTTTCAGGCCAGGCAGACGCGTGGCCCCAGCTGCACTATTCCTAGCCCTCCCTCGAAGCCTCGTGTGGAGGGAAAAAGGGGACTACTCTCCTTTGGTAAGTTCAAGAGCTAAGATCAGGTACATCAGAGGTTGCTGGGGAGCATATAGACTTCCATTTGGAGAAAGAAAGCATGCCCGAAAAGGAAGGCAAGACTACAGAAAACAAGAGGGGGGAGGCTGAAAATTTTTGTTATTATTTGAATTCCTGATTCTAGCCTGCCAAAAACCAAACTACCATTGGAGTTTTTAGTTACTGTATGAGACAATTAAGACTCTTTCGCTAAAACTAGATAAATTGGATTTCTGTCACTTGCAATAGAAAAAGAGTCCAAAAGGACATAAAAGGCAATCTTTTGGCTTATTAAGAATCCATATCAGCCCGGCTGGTATAGCTCAGTGGATTGAGAGCGGGCTGGGAACCAGAGGGCCCCGGTTCGATTCCCGGTAGGGGCACATGCCTGGGTTGCGGGCCAGGTCCGCAGTGAGGGCCATGTGAGAGGCAACCATACATTGCTCTTTCTCCCTCCTTTCTCCTCTCTCTGAAAATAAATTAAAAAAAAAATCTTTAATTTAAAAAAAAAAAGAATCCATATCATTCCCCCCTTAGTTTTCCTGTTGGAACCTCTCCTCCCCTTTCTATGTCCAAGTGCATGGGTGGTGATACTCGGCTTGAACAGTGAACGAATCCCATCTTTTTGGTTATAGTGATTGGTTCAAGGAGGGGCACAAAGCCTAATCCAGGTCAAAGAGGCTCAGTGTTGGGATTTTTACAGAAACTGTTGAAGACATGGAGCTAGCTAGCTTTTTTCCGGACCTGCCATGTGGGAGGGTGCCAGCCTGGAGCTGTTGGAGCCGTTATGTGGAAACGGCCTGTCTGAAAGCAAAGCCCGCAGAGAAAATCTGAACATGGGGAGATCAAGGCTGATGACATCAAGGTTCAGAACAGCTGAGGTTAAGAGGTTCAGGAAGCTTAAAAACACATTAAAGAGCACTGTTAATCAGCTGCAGAGCACACATGTTTAGAATCTCACGAAATCACAGTCAATGTAAGCAGGCTTTCCCAATTGGCTCTGTGATCTAAAGGAAGATTTTAGATGTAGTGTTAGCCAAAGGAGAAGTTATTACGGCCATTTGTTCCATTTTGTAGAAGGATTAAGACCATTCTTATTGAAAATTAATAGAATCAGAATTTCAGAGCTAAAACAAACCCTAGTTTATTTGGACTGGTGCTTTCCAAACTATGGGCTGTATAGTTACCACGTGTGGTCATTTTTTGAAAAAATTGGATTTTGGGGGATGGCATTGTTTATAAGTGGTCCTTAAATCCATACATGCCACAAATTTTCCCTGTCGATGAAAGAAAGCACATATCTGGAATTCATACACGAATGAGAGTTTTTCAAATGTACATGGGTACTATCATTAACTTTGTTGAAAAATTGAAAATATTTGAAAACATTTACTTGGCCCCAAATGTTGATTTCTATTAATTGGAGAGACAGAGAGGCAGCATGATCTGTCTGAACACTTGTGGTGCTCTGTGACACTTCTGTCACCGTGCTTGGCTATTGAAAGCTGCTTCAGTGCCATGGCACCTAAGTGCTAGATGGAGGAGAAGCGAAGAGTTTTATTGACCATTGAGTGTCCCCCACGCAGATCCTTACCATCATGGGCCAGGTTCTGTGTGCTACCTGCTAACCATTTAGGACTCCTTTCTCCTTGCTCTCTGCATTCCTGCCACATGAATTTCTTGCAAGGGTTTGGAAAGTCTCTGCTTTATCTCATCACAGGGCCTCAGCATGTGGTTGCCTCTGTTTGTAATGCTCTCTACTTCTTTCCTTTCCTTAAGTTAATGCCTCCTTTCTCCTTCCCACTCAGCTCAAGAAGCACCTCCTCAGGGGAAGGCTTGCCAATCCCGAAAGCTTGTCCCAGCTCCTGCCCAACTCAAGTCCTTTGTTCTTCCAAGCACAGTGTTGCCTTCTCTCCAAGTACTTCTCTCAGTGTGTAACTGTGCTCTTGGGCTGAGGTTGGGCAGGTGGGATTCCCTCAGGAGGATGGAAGGGCCCTGAGCGCAGGGATTGTGTCGTTTTCTGCACATCCCTTGTCTTTCCAGTATCTGGCAGCTAATAGTTTGTTGTACAAATGAGGCAGGCTGCTAAGATGTCTTAAATTCCTACTCTCTGTGCTCCTCTACCTCCAAAATGATCATTTTTAAACATTTTTTTGCCTGATTTCTATTTTTTTCTGTCCCAGTAACTAGCCTCGAAACTCTTCAAGGGCAGAAACTGTATTGCATTTATCTTTATATCACCAATGTATGTATCTATTTTTGTTCAAAATGTGAATAGAAAGCACACCTGCAAGATTGTGACATAACCAGAAAACTATGTCCTATATACAGCCATGTTCTAAAAATATCCCAGCACATGCTCTGGTGTAATCTGACTCAGATGCTTCATCTCATAGCATTTCAGGAATAGGCCTGTCTTTATACACTAGTTAAAACCCAGGAATTGAATTAGTACATTTAAGCAACTGCTAAGATAAGATGAATATATTACTCCTGGATTTAACTGAAAGCAAAGGCTCCTTAAGCCTGGTGCATTCTGTTGCTTCACAAAGACGCCCTTCTTTGCTTAACCTTAAGTGAAAGCTAAAGGAATGAACGACATGTGGCCTGGGAAGACCACCCAAGAATAAGGCTGCCTTTACCACACTGTATGAGCATAAACTTTTGGAGTTACATACTCTAGGATTGAACTCTACCCTAGCTTTGCTACTAACTAGCTGTGTGACCTTAGCTGGCTACTATCTTTCTTATACTTTATTTCCTTCACAGCTAAGCAGAGGGAACAACAGTCATACCCCATAGGCTGTAGGAAGTGTCATTCAAATGATGCAGGTAAAGAGCTCTGCCCAAAGCCAGGCAGAAGGTTCATGATCATAATCACCCCTTCTTCCTGGGGGGGTGGTGGAGCTGGTGGAGCCTGAGTAGGACAAACATCCCAGATTGGAGCCACTCTGCCTCTTTTTCTGCAGCCAGAGCGGTACATTGGAGAGGACTGAAAAAGATCCCAGGGAATAGAAAACAACACTGTCCGAGCCACTATAGACCATTTATTCTTCTTGGGGGGGGGCAGGAATGGGGTGGAGGGGGTGTCAGTGTTTGGGTAGCTTGAAGACTGCCATTGCCATACAACAGTAACTTTGTTCCAATGAGACTAAAGCATTAAAAGACCTTGAGAAAAGAAGACAGAACAGATATATTTAAAACAACTCAGCACAGACCCTATGCTAAAACATTAATCCCTCAGAGCTTCCTGGCAGCTGCAGACTGTTGGTATTTTTATTGTAGATTTTAAGTGGGGGTCAGGTTTGTGGTGTTTTCTTTGCATAGTGCTTCACTTACATGCTCATTTCCTCTGAAACCTGATGGTTAATTATTGCCTTTATAAATGGTGAGGATTCAGCTTGGATAATGGAGTGAAAGAATGCTGCAGGTTACAAAGTATAACACAAACGTAAAGAATAGTCATTAAAGCTTCCTGACTCCAACTGACTGTCTCCATCAGCTCCTCAAAGGAGTAGAACTCCAGTCTTGAGACTCTACCTGGGGGCTCTTCCTAAAACACAATCTGCTCATGTCTTTCCCTTGCTTGCATATCCTCTGGTCTCAATACTTATCACAATAATTGTCATTGGCTTTAAATTCTTCAGTTTTTGTTAAATGGTTAAAAAGTCAAATGGTACAGAAAAGCAGTACATCTTTTCCTGACCCCATCCTTCCACAGTTCTGCTCCTCAGAGGAAACCACCTTAAACATGTTCAGCTCGCACAGGCCACCAGTGTTACAGAGTGCTTCCCAGTGGGAGTTTGATGCCACTTTGCCATGAGGAGCTTCAGCTGCACCATTTCCAGTGAGAACACTGCAAAAGGGACACTGTGTCATCCTCAGGATTTCACACCAGGAGGTCGTGGACTTGGTCAGTTTCTTCACTGACTGGAGAGTTACTGTTTCCTCCTTGCAACTAATAAGCAGTTGATGAGAAGACACTGTAAGAATGTGTACATATCTGGCTCTGCATCAGAGTTTCTTCCCTAGATTGAGCCTCCATTGATGATTTTTGCTTAAACCCAACTTTACTATGATGGTTACAAGGATTTTTTTCCACATCCAGCATGCCCTCCAGTTTTATTAACTGATGTTCTATGATGCAGTACGATGAGGGAGAGCCCCCCTCCTCCACCTCCTTCCTGTCCTCTCCCTGCTGGGAGTGAGTCTACTTGAAAGGCTGCTGCTCACATTCGGTGGTGCCAAGTCAGAGAGTGAAGGAGACAGAGGACAGTCTCCTTTAGACCATGCCACGTGAATGCACACACATGCAGAGCTTAAAGTGCAAATTATGATATAGAAGCCCCTTTAATCTCCTGCCGCAGATAGGCAGAAGGTAGCTTGGGGATCGATATTTGTGATAAGTATATGACTGACTTGTTTAACACTTCAGTGACTCAAATTTGGAAAAAAAAACTTATACAGTGCTTTCAGGATCCACTTATCTCAGGAGCAGCCTGAGACTGCAAGGCGAAGTGCTGGGGGCAAACCAAACCGAACTAAACAACAAAACCCAAAACAATTCTTCTGGGATTTGGTTTCTTAGCTTTTTGAATTAGAATTTTTCTTGATTCTACGCAATTACAATAAAATACAGAAACAATTTGGGTGCTGAGACTGCTACATGACTGCAGTTACTATTCATGAACCCCAGTTTCAAATTTTTGTACTTACATTTTTGTATTTATATTTATTAAAACATCCCTATTTTTCTCATTGTTTGATCTCTGAGAAACTGAATTTGAACACATAAAATGCATTATAATTTTATGAATCAAACCTTATTTTTGAATTTTCTTTTTTTAATTTTTTCAGTTACAGTTGACATTCAAAATTATTTTCTGTTAGTTTCAGGTGATTATATTTCTAATTAAAATGCAATGGTTAAGAAAACTCAGACCCTTGAAATCACGAACTGAAGCTCAATCTTCTCATGATGACATGCCAGGCTTTTTATGATCTGATTTCCTCCTTACATTCTCACCTCATGTCCTGATGCTCCCTGCTTTTTGTCAAACTTCTTGAATACACTGGTTTCTTTGCTCTCAGGTCTTTACTCACTGCTCCCGGCATGGAATGCAGTTTCTGGGCTTGCTGGCCTGATAAAATTGTGCTCGCCCTTCCAGACTCCAGGAGAAATGTGTCTGGGGCAATGTCACGGAGAGAGATGCGGTTCAGGCCATCCTGCTGCATCCAGCTGCATCCAGCCTCCACGTGCACCCATATACGCTAGGCGTACTCATTCTAAGTAGCTGCGTCTTTGCGGTGATTATTTGTCAGCAGCAATTCGAAGGCTAGGTCATGTTGCTTTTCTTTCTTCCCGCTGCCTAGCGCGGTTGCAGACACCAAGCGCTCCGTAGGTGCAATGATTGGACAAATTCTATAATGGTATGCTATTTTCATGAAGGCTGTTCAAATGGCCGTCTTCATACCGAGAAACACGTCTATTACCGAGGCACTGAATGTGGACCCGGCTCCGCTCTAGCTGTTTGGGAAACTTCCTCAGGGTTAAAGCTCTCATCGCACTCACGTGCCTTGGTGGGGTTTCTGGGATGTTAAACATTATTTTAAAATGGAGCTATAATATAACCACCTTCGAGCAGGTTTGGAACTTACTAAAAAGGGAAAATATGCTTTGCTTTTATTACCCTAGCAGTGCCACAGTTGACTTTAACTGTTTCCATATTGTTGGCTAAATCCCAAATTATATAATTATTCCCTTAATTCTGGGATATTTAAATCATTTCCAATTCTTGTTACCATAAAAATATTATAAAAAGCATCCTTTTTCCACACAGTTTAAAATTATTTCCTTAGGATTGATTATCCAAATTGCAAAACCTGAGCCAAACAGTACAAATACTTTCATGGATCACACTTACTACCAAACCACCTTCAGCAATGCTCTCCCCAGTACGCCGTGCTGGGAGAAGTATATAAGTACCTTTCACCTCATTCTTGCCATTGTTTTTTTTTTTATTTTAACTAAATATCTCATAATTGTTTTTAAAGCTAGGCCTTTCTTTCTGAATTGTATATAATTCATTGTCTAAGTGTTATTCTTGGTGTGAAACTTACTGAGACATGAAATTTAAAAGTCTATTTTTAAACTTAGATTCCCTTTACAGGTCAAAATATTGGAACTTGATTTCTTTGCATTCCCTGATTATCAAATTCCAGGAACTATGAGTTCTAGCATCATTTCCCATAAATTTAGTCTCTCTGTCTTGTGTCAGTTTCTGCAGCTCGTTGCTATAGTAAAAGGTATGCGAATCTCATGCAATCCATCCTGTGTTGGCTAAGAAATAACTCCATCTCTGCAGTGTCTGACACATCTCGACTAAATATATGGTAAAGCTTAGAGGTTTTTTCAAAGGTTTCTTGTTCCAAAATCTAGAAGAATACCAAATTGCTTGCATAGGTAAGCATAGAATTCCTCCCCTGGTATTAGTGCCTTTAGATTCTTTGAAGAATGTGTATGAGGGCATGGAAAGGGTTCTCATTTAAATGCAATTAAAGATTTAATATTTTTTCTTCTTCGTTCACTAGAAAAGATTTATAGTATGGTAAACGGAGATTCCAAACTGGCTCTCAGGCATTGCATGTACATGATGCCAACTTTTGCAAGTGAACTGTAAATTGCATTCTCTCAGTTGCATGGATGGCTGGCCAAATTGATTCACCGGCCTTAATGGATCATTGTGTAACGGGGTGGAAAAGCAGGAAACTTGATTGAGGCACCATTTTGATCAGAGACTGAAATCAAATGACATGAGTGCTCAGGGTATTCCGACGCCCTCCAGTAACTCTGTCCTGCGTGCCTTCATTTCAGAGGAGGGTGGGGAGCTCTGCTGACTTCTTCTCAATCATATTCATGGCCAGCAAGATTGTTTTCCATAGTATCAACAGTTGGTGTGGCTTGAGATTAGGGTTAGTTTTCCCAAAGGAATGTTATAAATGCAACACTTTTGCTTTAATACATTTTCATATAACTTTTGAATTGGGAGAATATACATGGTTTTCTTGAGGGTGAGAAAAGAACAACAGCTTTCGGCAAATAAGCATTTATTGTGGAAAAATGCACTTCAGCTTTAGAATTGCTCATCTCTGTCCAATCCTAGCTTCTTCTCAGCTTCTCATACCCCTCGTTCATGTACCGCCTGGTTCATCCAGGACTTCCCAGAACTTGTATGATCCCTGGCAAAATGTGAGGATCCTCCCCTTGCTAGTGAGAGGGGTTTGGAAAGCATTTTCTGCCTTAAGTGTTGTTTCTCAAACAGTTGTTTCATACAATTCTTTGGAGGCAAATAAATGCGCTGTTATAAGGAAGCAAATGGCTGCATGTAACACTACTGAAATTGATCCACTAGCTTGAATGGATCACTATGCCACAATAAAACAGCCTACTTTGCCTTTAAGCTCTGGGGCTGCGGTGCCTGGAGGTCAGACAAGTCTTTCCTGTTCAGTGGAGATGACCCTGTGGCAGCTTCCTCAACCAACCCTCATCTTGGAGGGAACCTGGACTTGGGTGAGGGTGTGGCAATATGGAGAGAGAATCTGCCTATTTGGTCTCCTTTTGCTAAAATCTTTATCTTGGTCTTTTATTTTCTTTCTTGTTTTTCCCTTTCTTTATGCTCCCTCCTGCCCCACAGAACGTGCATACTTAGAGTGCCCTTCCTCCCCAGCCCTCAATCTCCTGAACTTCTCATGCTGAGGTAAAACCCTGCCTTATACTCTACCATATTGCCTTATTTCTAACAGTCAAATGTTTTGGAGCTATACAGCTATTTCCGACACCCTGGCTTCATATTCATCTGATTTTTGCACATAAAGATTTATTGTGTCCCGAGACTTCCTTAGCTCAGTCTCCTTGAGATGGGAAGTGAATCCAGAATTATAGCAGAACTTTGTTACTTTTCCTCATGAAGGCCATACCTTTGCAGTGATAGTTTCTCCTGCTCTTGCTGTTGCTATTGTTTTAAATAGTTTTTTCTTTTGTTACTTTCCCCATGTTAGGCAGCCTGTGCTATGCTGTGATTGCAACGACCTTCTTTTGAGGAATTATTGACATTTGCTTCAGTTGTTTAGATTCTGGGGAAAGGTGCACTCTCACTGTAATTTGTGTGTAGGTAAATGACTGTATCAAAGAGGGGTATAAAAATTATGTGAAATGTGCACTTGTAAAGTAAAGTCAATATAAACATGACTTATGCTATTGACTTTTCTTAATAGAAATAACATTTATGGCAACAGGGAATAGAAACATAAATTCAGTTTTTGGTGATTTGTTACTTAATAGGAAATATCCCATTTCAATATTTGTAAACAAGGTACAATTGTCATTTATTCGTCCATTTAGTCAGCATATATTATTTGAGCATCTTCTAGGAGTTGGATTAATGGAGATACAATGATTAATAAAACTGTTCCAGACTTCCAGATGGAGGTGTAGGTAGATACACTTTGCTTCCTTGCACAACCAAAAGAAAGGCAACAACAAATTTTAAAACAAAAACAACCAGAACTGCCAGAAAATTGAACTGCATGGAAGTCCAACCACCAAAGAGTTAAAGAAGAAACATTCATCCAGACTGGTAGGAGGGGTGGAGATGGGCAGCCGGGGCAGAGTGGCAAGGTGGCAGCCAAAGTGGGTGAGGTGTGGCTGGCAGACTGGGTGGTCCCACATTTGTGTGCAGATAAGCTGGGAGGAACAACTGGGGAGTGAGACAGACCTCACAACCCAGGGTTCCTGTGTGGGAAACAAGCCTCAAAACCTCTGGCTATAAAAACCTGTGAGGGTTGCTGCAGCAGAAGAAACTCCCAGCCTTATAGGAGAGTTCTTTGGAGAGACCCACAGAGTCCTAGAGTGTATACAAACCCACCTACCTGTGAATCAGTACCAGAAGGGCCCAATTTGCTTGTGGGTAGCAGAGGCAGTAACTGAAAGCAGGGCAAGAGCCGAGTAAGTGGCACTGTTCCCTCTCTGACACCTTCCCCACATACAGTGCCACAATGCAGTGAAGTGGGTTGCTGTGCCCTGGTGAATACCTAAGGCTCTACCACTTACAACGTAACATGTGCACTGAGACAAAGGAATATGGCCCAAATGAAAGAACAGATCAAAACTCCAGAAGAAGAACTAAGCAATGAGGAGATAGCCAAGCTATCAGATGCAGAGTTCAAAACGCCGGTAATCAGGATGCTCACAGAAGTGGTTGAGTACGGTCGCAAAATAAAGGAAAGAGTGAAGGCTATGAAAAGTGAATTAAAAGAAAATATGCAGGGAACCAACAGTGAAGGCAAGGAAACCAGGACTCAAACCAATGATTTGGAACAAAAGGAAGAAATAAACATTCAACCAGAACAGAATGGAGAAACAAGAATTCAAAAAAATGAGGAGAGGCTTATTAACCTACAGGACAACTTTAAATGTTCCAACATCCAAATCATAGGGGTGCCAGAAGGAGAAAAGGAAGAGCAAGAAATGGAAAACTTATATTAAAAAATAATAAAGGGGAACTTTCCCACTCTGGCAAAGGAAATAGACTTCCAGGAAGTCCAGGAAGCTCAGAGTCCCAAAGAAGGTGGACCCAAGGAGGAACACACCAAGACACATCATAATTACATTACCCAAGATCAAAGATAAGGAGAGAATCTTAAAAACAGCAAGAGAGAAGGAGAGGTTTACCTACAAAGGAGTTCCCGTAAGACTATCAACTGATTCTCAAAAGAAACCTTACAAGCAAGAAAGGGCTGGTAAGAAGTATTAGAAGTCATGAAAAGCAAGAACCTACATCCAAGATTACTCTATCCAGCAAAGCTTTCATTTAGAATGGAAGGGCAGGTAAAATGCTTTCCAGATAAGGTAAAGTTAAAGGAGTTCATCATCACCAAGCCCTTATTATATGAAATGTCAAGGGGCCTTATCTAAGAAATAGAAGACCAAAAAGTATGAACAGTAAAATGACAACAACTCACAACTATCAACAACTGAACCTGAAAAACAAAAATAAAAACTAAGCAAACAACTAGAACAGGAACAGAGTCACAGAAATGGAGATCACATGGAGGGTTATCAGTGGGGAGGGGAAGGGGGAAAATGGGGAGGGAAAGGTTCAGGGAATAAGAAGCATAATTTGGTAGGCATAAAATAGACAGGGGGAGGTTAAGAATAGTATAGGAAATAGAGAAGCCAAAGAACTTAGATATACAACCCATGGACATGAACTGGGGGGGAGTGTGGGTGGGAGGGGAATGCAGGGTGGAGGGGGTAAAGAGGAAAAAAATTGGCCAACTGTCATAGCATAATCAATAAAATATACTTAAATAAAAACAGTTTTCATCCACAGGGATGTAACAATGTAAGGAAAGAGACACAAAAATGGGTCATTTAAAAAAAATGTGTATGTCTATAACACAGAGGATTAAAGGAGTATAAATACATGAACAATGAAATGAATGAATGAATCTGTCCATCCATTTACTTTAAATAACTAGAGGCAAGTATTCAAGGGCAACTTTGCTACTTCCTAGATGTGGCAGTTTGAAAACATATCTGGAAATTTTTCAATACTCCTATCAAGAGGTAAGGTTGATGCTCTTTCTGTTGAGACTGAGTAGGGTTTTGATTATTTTGCCCAATAGAGTGTGGTGGGTGTGATGCCGTGTGATTTCCAAAGTGAGGCCGTAAAAAGTGACGCAGACCCTGCCTTGCTGGCTGGAACACTCACACTGGAGCCCCAAGCACCATCGGTGAGGAAGCCAGAGTTAGGCTAGAAAGGAACTTCCTGGAGAATCTTTGGGACTGGATGAAGAGAGAGATGTCGGGCTGTCCCCTACTTGTTCCAACCGCCTCTCCACTGTTTCAGCTGCAGCCACTGTTCGATGGCCTACACGTGAGAGGTCCCAAACCAGAATTGCCTAGCTAAGACCTTCCCAGATTCCTGACCCACAGAAACCATAAGAGATAATAAGACATTTATTGTTGTTTTAAGACATTAAGTACAGAGGAGATTTGTTACCCACCAGTAGATAAATAAAACAGATTTTTTGTTTTACTTTGTCGTGAGATTCTGCTTTAACAAAAACTGAGAACATGTGGCATTAGCTTTGAGTCTGGGCAGCAGGCAGAGACTGGAAGAGACCTGAAGAGATTGCTAGGAGAAGCTCGATGGACCTGGAGGAATCTGGGGCACAAGTTTAAAGGAAGTGAGGGAAACTTTATTGAATACTGGAGGAAAGGAGATCTTTGTTAATATGGTGGAAAGTTCAGCAAAATTGTCACCTGCAGTAACATGGAAAACAGAAAATGTACCAAATGAACCCATGAGTCTGGATTAGAAAATTTGCAAGCAGAAAGTTAGAAAGGCCAACGAGTTTCTTTTAAATGGGTGTGCTATGATACAGATAGAGAGCTGAGCCCACAATTCAGCTGTTCACTTTTCAATAACAATTTATAGAAAAATATTAAAATGCCAGGACTTTCTGTGTTTGAAAATAAAAATGTTTCTTAGTCGTAGTCTAACCAGGTGGCAAAAAACAAACAAACTACTCAAAACAAAGCAACAAAAATCCCTCTCAAATTAAGGAATACTTTCAGGGCAAAGATCAAGTCCAAGGTGGTCCTATAATATCCTGTGTTAAGATCTCAGAAAGCTGTCAGGTGGTGCATCATAGATCCTTTCAAACAGACGAAACATCTTCCAAGGATATTAAGGGCTTGCCTCACAGACCCTCTCTGTTCAAAATAGGACTTTTCGGACTCAAGGGAATTTTCCAGCTGCAACCTCACGGGAAGCCCAAGGTAGAAAAGACTTGCCTCGAAGAGATTTGGAGAGCTTTTGTTTAATGGTGAGGATTATACATTAATATGCAAAAATCCCACAAAAAAATTTAAAGGGATTGTATCAGCTTGAACTGAAAAGGACAAAGACAAAACAAAATGAAAGAGGCCTTTGTTCCCTCCAACAAATATGGGCAAGAAAGGCTTAGAAACCTGCTCATTTGCAAACAGGCTAGTTTTTATGGAAAAGTGAAATGACTTTAGGGGGCAAAACCAAGCGCATAGGGAGCAACACCAAGAACCACAGAGAATCCTTCTTTGGAAGTAAGACCAGGCCTTAAGCCAGGAACTGGCAACATGTGCCCTGACCCAGAGACTATGATGTGCTGCTTGTTTTCTGTATGAACAGGAGTGCCTAGCATGCTTACCCTTTGTCCGATCCACCATTGTGTGCTAGGTACGTGGGACAGGCAACTTGTCGCTCTATTTCATTAGTCTTCAGATTGAGGGGATCTGTAACGAAGGAACCACACCTGAAGAAATGTACCCAAGGAAGGTAATTTGCACTTGATTTGAGTTAGAGGATGAGATCCTGAACCTGAAGCCTGATACCTTAAAGCCATGAAACTACAGGGGTCTCAGGAAGGGGGTAAGTGTATTTTGCTTGTGAAATTGGTGCCTGGAGAGTGAGCTCCTGTGGTGGTTTAAAAATATGTCTACAGATACTTTGATGCTCTTGTCAAGAGGCTGGTCTATGTTTCTTCTTCTCGAAACTGGATGGGCTTTTGAAATTGTTTTGGCCAATAGAGAAGGGCAGAGGGATGCTATGTGAGCAAGGTCATGACTGGATTTGAAACATTCTACAAATCGTTCATTCAAGTTTCATTTATTCAACAAATATTTTATTGTGTATCAACTATGTGTCAGGACTGTGCTAAGCAATGGGACCGTAATGGTGAACAAGAGAGTGATAATTCCTTCTCTCATGAGATTGCATTCTCAAGAGAAAATGACAACACAGAAGAAGCAGTAACATATTCTGAGGAATGTGGAGAAGAAATTTAAGAGAATGCCACGGTAGACTACAACAAGGAATGCTCACTTTAGAAAAGGTGTTCAGGAAAGTTCTCTCCAAGGAGGGGATACTTGAGCTGGAACCTGAAGGTTGAGAAGTAGTCAGCTATGTGACTAGGAGACACTTGGCATTTTTTGAGAATGTGTATTTTTCACACAGTACCTTGTCATGTCACTTCACTTTTCAGAGCCTTGGTTGAGAAAGACTGGCAGAGAAGAAGCTCACAGGGCCCCCCAGGGGGGCTCTTTAAATTTTGCCACTTTAGCATACCTAGTCCTGACCTGTGTGCTGACCCACACATTTTAGGTCTAATGCATTTCTGCCTCTTGAGTTTAAGACTCATTTAACTAAATGAAAGAATCAACATAGACACAGATACACAGACATACATACCTAGGAAAAAGTGAAAGGATTCATAAGATTACTGTGTTTTTATTTTTATTTATTTTTTATTAAGTTTAATTAATTATGCTATTACCATTGTCCCAATTCCCCCCCCCTTGTCCCCCTCCCCCCAGCATCCTCCACTCCCTCAGGCAATCCCTACAGCATTGTTCATGTCCATGGATCATGCATATAGCTTTTTTGGCTATTCCATTTCCTATACTGCACTTTACATCCCCATGGCTACGCTGCAACTACCTCTTTGTACTTCTTAATCCCCTCACCTCTTCACCCATTCCTCCATACAATACCCCCCTCCCATCTGGCAACCATCAAAATTCTGTCTGTATCCATGATTCTGTCTCTGTTCTTCTTGTTTGCTTAGTTTGTTTTTAGATTCATTTTCAATAGGTATATATTTATTGCCATTTTATTATTCATAGTATAGATCTTCTTTTTCTTAAATAAGTTTCTAACATTTCATAAAATAACAGTTTGGTGATGGTGAACTCCTTTAGTTTTTTTTTCCTGTCTGGGAATATCTTTATCTGCCCTTCTAAATGATATCTTTGCTGGGTAGAGCAATCTTAGCTCTAGGTCCCTGCTTTTCATGACTTTGAGTATTTCTTGCCAGTCCCTTCTAACCTGCAAAGTTTCTTTTGAGAAATCAGCTGACAGTCTTATAGAAAATCCCATAGATAACTATCTGCTTTTCTCTTGCTGTTTTTAAGATTCTCTTTATTGTTAGCCTTTGACATTTTAGTCATGATTTGTCTTGGAGCGGGCCTCCTTGCATCCATCTTGGGATTCTCTGTGCTTCCTGGACTTGCATGTCTATTTCCTTCACTAAATTAGAAAGTTTTCTTTCATTATTTTTTCAGATAGATTTCCAATTTCTTGCTATTTCTCTTATCCTTCTGGTATCCCTATGATGTGAAAGTTGGACTGCTTGCAGTTGTCCAAGAGGCTGCTTACACTATTCCTCATTTTTTTGGATTCTTTTTTCATCTTCTTGTTCTGATTGTTTGTTTTTTGCTTCCGTATGTTCCAAATCATTGATCTGATTCTCGGCTTCATCCACTCTACTGTTGTTTCCCTTTAAATTGTTCTTTATTTCAATTAGTGTATCCTTCTGACTAGGTGTTTTTTATGCCATTGAGGTCCTCACTAGGTTCCTTGAGTATTCTTATAATCAGCATTTTGAACTTCCATCTAGTAGATTGCTTATCTCCATTTTGTTTAGTTCTTTTTCTCGAGTTTTTATCTGTTCTTTCATTTGGGCCATGTTTCTTTGTTCCTCATTTTGGCAGCTTGTGTTTGTTTCTATGTAGTAGGTAGAGCTGCTATGACTCCCTGTCTTGGTAGTGTGGCCTAATGTAGTAGATGTCCTGTAGGGTCCAGTGGCACAGCCTCCCCTATCACCCAAGCTGGGTACTTGAGTTGAGCCCTTCATGTGGGCTGAGTATATCCTCCTCTTGTAGTTGAGGTTTGATTGCTGCTGGCAGGTCAATGGGAGGGATTTATCCAGGCCAGTCACCTGCAAGGATTGACTGTGACTGCTTACCACCAACCTCCGCCCTCCGTGGAGGGTCAGCTGTGTGGGGCAGGATGGAGGTGCTCTGACATAGTCTATAGCTGTCCACTGGGTGCGCAGGCTCTGAGGTTTCTCACGTGGTGCAGGCCAAGGTCAACCTGTGTTTTGCCTGGGGCCACCCTGCTATATAATCTGAGATGGCTGCTATTTTTGCTGGGATGGAGATTCCCTGGTGAAGCCCAACTGTGAATCTAGGCTGGTTGCTGCTAGTGCTGGGCCTGGGGCCACTTAGCAAGAGGTAAGGGGGTTGGGGCTCACTGAGGCTGGCTGTTGAGAGTATTTAGGAAGTTGTGAAGCATGAGCCCAAACCAGCAGTTCCTATGGAAAAGCAGCTTGGGTGGGTCCATAAGTTGGGTGGGACAGAGTCTCTCTGAATCTCCAGGGTGGGGAAAACAGTGTGGCCAGGTTGGTGGAATCTCAGATATGGTATCAGCTTGCCAGTTCCATGGCTCATGGTAAGGGAGAGGGTTCAGAAAAGGGACAATGGCCTCTGCTCATCTTTCTGTCTGAGAGAAAGCTGTCCCCTAGCTCCTGCCTTGATGGCAGGCACTTTACTTTCTCGCTGTTTGCCACTGGTGCCTTTCAAGCTGCTCCTCTGGTGCTGGAGCTCAGAGGGAGTGAGTCTAAGTCCATGTGTGGGTTCTTTAAGAGGAATTGTTTGGGGCTGCAGACGTTTCTTTTACTGACTCAATCCCCACTGGTTTTTGCAGCCAGAAGTTATGGGGACTTATCTTTGTCGCACTGGAACCCTGGGCTGGGGGGCCTTGTGTGGGGCTGGGACTCCTTTCTTCCAAGATGTCCCTCCCAAATTTTTATCCACCACATGTGGATGTGATACCAGCCCATTCTGTGTCTGTGCCCCTCCTACCACTCTGGCTGGATGTGGTTTCTTTAATTCCGTAGTTGGCAGACTTTCATTCAACTCAATTTCTGATGGTTCTGAGTGATGGTGTTCCATATTTTAGTTGTAATTTTGATGTGGTTGGGTGAGGAGTTGAGCCATGGGAGGATATTTAGTAATATTACTGTAATATTTTTAGTAAATATTATTAGTAATGAGAATTTTATGATAAGTAGCAGAACTGACTTTTCTGTTCAGGTAAAGAACTTATTAAGGTACAAGCCTAGGATTATATAGTGGAGTGAGTAGTGTCATTAAGCTCATAATATTTTACTATGTGCTAGGTGCTGAACTAATCAGTTCCAAATGGACAAGGGCAGTGATATCTTCAGAAAGAGAAGTGGCGGGGAGAGAGAGAGAGAGAGGAATTGTTCAGTCAGCGATCTCAGTGAGGAATTGTGAGTCCTGCTCAAGCAGGGGACTTTTGGAAAAATTCAATATTCACAAAGTCCTCTTCTGTAACATAAATATTTTTTGGCCATATTCTTTGAAACAGCCCTCTCTTGGAGGTTTGAAGAGTATGTTACAGTATTGGACTCAGAATGTATCTTTTCCCCCTTCTTTAGTGGAATCATTTCTCCCTTGAAGGTTCGAGATCATTCCTGGGACACCGAAGACATTGGCTGAGGTGAAACTATGACTTGCAGGCATGCCAGGGGAGGTGGTGCTGCGCAGGGGACCTGAAACAAATTCTGTACTTCAGGAGGAACGAGTGTGTGTCTCCTACTTCATGTTTTATCTTCTAAGTATTCTTTAGGTATAAGCAGCGTTGCTTACCCTGCCGTTGTTCATTTCTCTTTTGCTTTCTTCGAGGGATTATTTTTCTGGAGGAAAATATGGTTCAAGGTCATTTCTAATTGCCCATATTTATTACTGTTTGGTTTTTAATGTCTTTTTACTCTGACAGTGTGTGTCCTTTCTTCCTTCTCTCTTGTATAACTTTCCTTCTTTTCACATGCTTCCTACCATAGGCACTGCTGCAGCCAAATCAGGCCCAGGGCTCAGAGCAGACCAAGGAAGGCACGGAGTCGCCTATTCAAAACGCTCAGGCCAGGGCAGGTTTGTTGTCTGACGGGCCAGGCGTTGTCTCCTGGGTGCTGGCGACCTAGAGTTCAGTGAGTCTGTGGGAGAACTCACAGTCTCATGTCCTCAACATAAATGTGTACAGTAAAGAGGTAATTATAACACTGGTTTATAAATATCAAAAAAGTTTAGAGCATGTGCTTGGGGTGGGCTACACAGAAGTGGTATCATGATGAGTATTCTTTTGAAGGGCAGTTTGGAGTTTACTAAGTGGGCCAGGAGAACTTTCCAGATAAGGAGATGTATAAGGTCATTAGTTTGTCCATTTGTTTTTTTCATTCATTTATTCATTGACTCATTGATTAATTGATTGAGCAATTGATTCATCAAATAGCTTTTGTGTGCCACAAACATTCTAGGCCGTGGTCGTACAAAGTGAATGAGAAGGGTCTCTGCCCCCAAAGAGCTCACAATAGAAATGGAAAAAAATGCCTGATATATTTTTTAAGTGCCAAGATGGAAGTCTATATAAGGCACAGTGGGGGCACAAGGAGGGAGCCAACTCTTCCTGGGGGA